>VCII01000884.1:0-21740 GCA_006030095.1 Triplophysa siluroides | reverse complement strand
GAACCATCCTCTGATCTGAAGCAGCACCCATCCGTGTAGAGCGTCATTACTTGTGGAGGACTCGTTAATGGAGATGCAGAGAGATGTGGTCTGACACGGCAAGCTAACTCAGTGATGGGTGCACAGTCATGGGGTAAGCCACCTGTTAAGAGATCAGCCATATTAATACCTTCATGTGTATAGGTGATATGCGGTGCTGTCAATGATTTGGCTAGTCTACGCTGTCTCAGGGGCGAAAAGGTGAAAGCTGCCGAGTTGACGAATGACATAATTGAGTGTGTCGTGAGAACAGTCAGTTGGTGGCCCATGACAATGTGTGATGTTTTCTCAATTATTTTCGCCAAACCTGCAGCAAACCTGCAGCAAACCTGCCACAACTAGGCTGTCGTTGTTCAATGCTGTCCAGGAGGACGCTGACATACATTCAAATCCTCCTCGTTCCTGCCTGCTTTTGGAATAGCACCCCATGTGCACTGCTCCCTGTTTCAGAGACATCTAGGAAGAAACTTAAAGAGTAATCAGCACAATTCAAATGAGCTGCATGTGCCAATTGTGCTTTCAATGTAATAAAAGCCTGTTCTGCTTCAGGGGTCCATGTCAATTCAGCCTTTACATTTTTCATACCCTGCTCTTTCACGATTTGTCTGAGGGGCGAGGTTAAGGAAACATACATAGGGATGTAATTTCTGCTGAAACCTGTGAGGCCAAGAAAGGAAAGCATGTCCTTTACATTGGTTGGTTTGGGATGTGTTAGAATCCTGTCACGTTGACGATGGGAGAGAGTAGAGCCCTGTGGTGTGATCAGTCTTCCCATGAAGGTCACAGATTGCCTACTGACTTGTAGCTTTTCCTTGCTGACTTTGAAACCGGAAATATATAACTGTTGCAAAATTACTTCTGTAGCTTGCAGACAGTCTGCATTTGTTTCTGCGGCTAATAACAAATCATCAACGTACATTATTAACACGCAGTCAGGGGGAAGGATACAACGTTCCAATTGTTCCTTCAGCACTTGGTTAAATATGCCTGGTGACAAAATAAACCCTTGAGGGAGTCTGTTGTAAGAGTACTGGCGCCCTCTGTAGGTAAAGGCCAGACATGACTTACAGTCCTCAGACAGTGGTACACAGAAAAATGCATTTGCCAGGTCTATGCAGGTGAACCACTGGTGAGCTGGGGTCAAATTTGAGAGGGTAATATATGGGTTAGGAACCGCTAGCGTGGGTGTCACTACCATACTGTTGATTCGTCTGAGGTCATGAACAAGTCTGTACTTGTTGGTGCCTGGTTTTTGTACTGGAAAAATAGGAGTGTTCCATGGAGACTTATAAGGGGTGATCACTCCCCTCTCTAGGAGTCCCTGGACAGTTGATGCAATACCCTCATCCGCTTCAGGCTTGTTGCGATATTGGGGCACCCAAACTGGGTCACTAGATGACAAGTTGAATGTTATAGGTTTGATACTACATAGACCAACATCTGTTGGTCCCTGGGACCATAAGTCAGATGGTTGCATTGCAATTAACTGCTCAGCTCCTGGGCCATCTGTTTGCACTCTTCCATGGCTCCTAGAGATCTGTGTATGTGTCAAAATCCCTATGTCTTCTGTGGTTGCCTGTACCCAATAAGACTTTTTGTTGGCGAATACATGACCATGTTGATGTCAGTGGGCTCCCAATCTTCAACAGCTCTCAATTTTTTAGTCATACCTCCTAATTCCCTTGCTTCATGGCCTGGATGCAGTGCCAGAGAAATGTGTGGTGCAGCTGTGTCTGTCATTTCATACCATTGAAGTTGTTCAGCAGTAAGGGTGATAGGGGCCACAATACCTTCCTTCCCTACATATAGGCCGTCACCTGTGAGACGCCATCTGTTTCCCTCTATGCTGTTAAATAGCTCATGGTACATGACATTGTCATTTCTGTCATAAAATAGTGTGCAATGTAGCGGGTCAATGGGCGTTAAAAAGATATCTATGTCTGTTATCCATGGCCGGTGGTTGTTATACAATGACACTACACTCGTTGGGGATGGGGAAATATCTAATTCTACCCAGTAAATGTCCGCAGCCTCTTTCAGTGGGCCTCCTAACAAGACATTTTGTGTGTAACCCATTTCTGCAGCCAGCGAACAATTAACTTGTGTGCCATCTGGAAAACTTACAATTACCCCCTCTGGTGAACATAAAATGCTGGCTCCTAGTTTGATAAGTAGATCTCGACCTAATAAGGGTACAGGAGCATTAGAGGAGTACAAGAATGAGTGCGGTAAGCTCTGATTTGCAACATGCACTCTCAATTTGTTTGTCATAGGCCATTTTTCCATCCCACCAGAGAATCCCATTACTCCCACTGTTTTATCACTCAGATCTTTTTGTGTGATAGTGCCTCTTGTTACAGTGGAGTATGTCGCCCCAGTGTCCACCAGAGCTTGTAGTGGTCTGTTGTTAACCACTATTTCCATGAGGGGTTCAGCCATTCCCCTCATGGTGGTCCTCTGTGGGCAGTGCCTGTGTTGGGTTGGTAAAGGTAACCTGACTACCAGGTCCACCTCTGCGAGGACCCCATCCCCCTGCAGTTTGGCCTTCCCTTCGCTGATTGGGGCATTCTCTTATAAAATGATCAGTAGCACCACACGCATAACAGGCACCCCTCCCCCGCCCCCCCCAGCTTCCTCACTTCCCCTATATCCTCCCCATTGTCCTCTAGGGGGCCTATTCCACACAATACATGCTGTACACTACCAAAGTCAGGGGAAATCAATGGGGCTGGCTGTTGGGTCATTTGTTTAGTCCTCTTTTGTCCATTAGCCTAGCTAGGTCTAATTGTAATTTTAACAGTTGGTTTTTAGTTTTTTCTAACTCTTCTTCTTCTTTACTGGTTTTATCGACCACCCTGTCTATGTGATGTACTAAATGTCTTTCCCAAACCTCATTGCTAGCCACTGGTATGTCTGGGTTGTTTTCCATAGCTTGCTTTACACCATTGGGGGCCCCTGACATCACTGCTGTATGGAAAATGTCACGTGTTATGGGGTTGCTTAAACTGTTTTCCTCAACCATTTGTTCCCACTCCGCTGCACATCTAAAATGGTAGCTCGCACCTGTTTCCCCTGGCTTGATGCGGAATTTAATATTTTGATATGTTGTCGTGGTGGTTGGGAATTGCCTTCTAAGTGTTTTTCCTATTGCAGTGCTGACCGTTGTAAATGTTGTCTCATTATCTTCTTGATCTATGTCTGCGTCTTTTTCAAAATCGGCCATCTGTGAGGCCGTAAAAATCTGACCCAATAAGCATCTAAGGTCTCCCACAGCCAATGTGGTACCAAGGCACAGAGCCATCAATTTAGTCAACCACCTGCCGCCGCCTGATGTATAGGGGGAAGTTTAGCTAGTACGGCAGTCATATCGCTATGACTCCATGGTTGATATCTTGGTTGCCCTGTTCCTCTTTGTACTAATGGCATTTGTAAATTGCCCGCTTTTAGCTGTTGTGTTGCTGAAAAACTAGGCTCTCCATCACCTCTCTTGTCCATCCACGGACCATAATCTCTTTGTTTTAGTTTGGAGTGATCAATCTTCCAAGCCCTATCCCTTACTGGGTGTACTGTCCCTCCGTACCTGCATCCCTTGTCTCCCTCTGTTTAACAGGTGCACACCCATTCTCACTCATGTTGCCCAGTCCCTGTTTTTCTGTTACTCTCGCTCTTGTCCTTCTTGCAATGGGGGTACCATACATAGTGCCCGTGATAGTCACGTCCATTTGTGTTGCATGAGGTGCGGTCTCATCCTTTTCACTTTCATCTCCATCTAAACTTTGATCACCCTGTACTGAACCCAGTAGCGGACTTAGACTCTGATATTTATACCTCCGCACGCCCCTCCTTCTTCCCCATTGGACACATGTTGTTCTGTTTCTATCCCCTCGGTTGGGTGCTGCATTGCTCCTTGGACTACTGTTGTAAGCTGTTGTAATTGTTGTCTTAACTCATCTATCTCAGACGTTGTGTCAGGCAATTCTACATCTACTTGTCCTTCGTTCACTTTAACCATAACTTGCTGCAGGTTTGCTCATGCGGTGGTGGTTTTGTTAGTAATTGCAAGTCGGATATAGTTTTGGGGGTGGGGAATATGCTGTCTGATCAGAGGAGTTACCCTGAGCACTTCCTGTCTTCTTTGTCATTTCTTTGTCTGGCTTCTGCCTTCACATGTTCCCCTATACCCTTAGTTTTAGCAGGACTGAGGGCTGTTGCAGTAAGTGCAATTCGTGTCCACAGCCTGAGGTCTGTTCTATATTCTTCCTCTTGGTTCAAATGTTTACACCTATTTATCCACTTCACTTTAGTCTTTTCTTCTACATGTCTTTTCAGTCTTACATGCGCCCTTCTTTCCATATCCCTGACTTTTGGTGCTAGTGGCACCGACATTTTGTCAGGCGTATCCCACCCGTTGTCTATACATATCTGACTCCATTTATTCTCCCATATTTTCTTTTCCTTTTTATGACATTTAGGCTCCGCCTGAGCTAATAGCATATCTACTATATTTCCCCACTGTTCTAGAATTGGTGTACACACGTATTCCTCACATTCCTTTTCATATTCTGCCATCCTCTCTTTATTATTTTATGTAAACAATCCAATACGCAGAAAAATATACAAATGTTCATATAAAATCACAGAAAATATATAAATCTTACAAATTTATGGTTTCCAGCACCAAGGGAATCAAACCCAAATTTATGGTTATTAAAAAATAAACCAAGGGAATTTAACCCAGAATTTAGGGTTATTAAAAAATAAACCAAGGAATCTAACCCAGAATTTATGGTTATTAAAAAATAAACCAAGGGAATCTAACCCAGAATTTATGGTTATTAAAAAAAACCAAAGGAATCAAACCTCAGAATTTATGGTTACTCCGAACCAAAGGAATCAAACCTCAGAATTTATCCGATTAATAAACTTCAAATAGTAATTTAATTCTACTTACACGAGATGTTCATCAAATTCAACACATCAATTTAGTTTTTCCAATAGGCAGAATTTGATTAAACAGGTTTCTGCTCACCTTAGTTTTCTTGGCCGGCCGTGTGTTGAACCTGAATCCGTCTCGCCTTGAATTCCGGTCTTTTGCCGCTTTTATCAATCAAAAAACTGCCTTTTTCCTCAATCACGTCGGGGTCACCAATTGATGGACTACTAAGTGTCCTGCATGTTCAAAAATTGAAGGAGGCAATCTCTAATAAGTATTGAAGTTTATTAATCAGATTATATCAAAATACAGCGCGCTGGGTTGTCAGACAAAAGAGTAACAAAATCACATGGTATTTATAGCATAGCTCGACGATCTATCTTCTGGAAGGGAGGGGGATCCTTCCTTGTTTCCACCAATGGCTGATCTCTCCTTTGTCCTCTTTAGTTTCTGAAAAACAACAGAAAAACAACATACCACATCCCCTGTCTTAGAATTGATTCACCAGTTAGCCCATCACTCCTTTCAGCCTGAGGGCCTCTCCGTTCTTGCTGTTAATAGATAAGGTTTTGGTCAGCTGACATACGCAAGATCAGCTTGAGGCATTGAGGCATGACCGCCTGAGCTCGCCTGATGACCGCCTGAGCTCGCTTCCTCTTTTCACCCCCACCTCCTTGCAAAGAGCGGATTAGTATTGAAATAGTTTTTAAGCAATTCATAGCAAGAGATGTATGATTATAATTTCAATGCACCTTTCAAGAGTAAATGATTATTAATAAAACATCAATCAATATAACATAATAACATGATTATACGGGTTATATTTTCCCACACATCAGTCTATTAAGTGGACTGGAAAAGATGTTTCCACAGTATGACACGTGTCTTTTGACATTGTGTGATACTACATGTGCAGTCATTTTTTTAAAATGAACGGTATGCACTGGTCGACTCCCATGCACGAAGTGCTACTGGCATGGTTGATGGAAATGGAACAAGTGTTGTTGTATATTTTTCATACATCCATCTATCCATTTTCTACCGCTTGTCCGAACTACCTCGGGTCACGGGGAGCCTGTGCCTATCTCAGGAGTCATCGGGCATCAAGGCAGGATACACCCTGGATGGAGTGCCAACCCATCGCAGGGCACACACACTCACTCATTGTATATTTTTCATCTCTTGAAAATTGTTTCACCATATTTGCAATTTGGCAACCACGCTCACTGAGAAGCAGAAACCTTTTGAAATAGCTAGTGTCTGTATAAGTGTTCCAACTGTAAAACCTGCACAATTACAAATTCTTTCAGCAGAGACATGTAGACGAACAGATGAAATTGTGAGCTTTGCAGCCAGTGACTTGGTTTTGGACAATGGTTCTGTTTCAAAACAAAATGCACCAAAACTGAAAAATGCCAGACGAACAAAAGCGTTTAAGAGTAACAGACGAGAAAGAAAAGAAATTTGAAATGGATATTGATTTCGATACAGTAAATGAGGTGCCAGTAAACGATGCAAGAACCAAGTGTAAGATTTCAGCAAGTAACTGTACTTCAAAAACAAAAAGAAAGATAAATGATGTTATTGAAGTGAATTCAGATGTTGATTTGTTAGCGACGCAGTAAGTGAAAACATGATGTTTAGTCCTATTTCTAGATATACGTGTCAAAATGTGTGCACACGTTTAAAGGTAGACTTTGTTAAACCAGATTTTCCAGTATTCACACGTGTTGGGATTTTAGGAGTTCCATGCAAAAATGACAGTATAGTCGCTGATGGGAATTGTTACTTCCGTGCTCTCTCAAGCTGTGAGTGGAACACAAAAATATCATAGAAAAATAAGACTTGCTGTTGTGCAACAGCTGAAAGAGAATGGTGAAAAATATCGTAACATTTTGAGAAGAGAGTATTCTTCAGTCTCAGAGTATATTAACAAGTCCAGGATGCAATATGTTAATAACTGGGCAACAGAAGTTGAAATACAAGCAACAGCAGATTATTTGGGAATCGATGTCTTTACCTTTCATGATGCCCGGTGGTTAAAATACAGTTGCAATGGAAAGCGTTTGTCAAAACATGGCATTTACTTAGAAAACTGCCTAGGAAACCATTATGAAAATGTTGTTTGTGTTAATGAACCTGAACTATCCAGTTGCTATGGGCTACTGCAAAACCCCTGTGTCTTTTATAGAGGGGTACAATATTAGATCAAACATTAAGAATGAAAATATTGAGAAAAAGAACCGTTTATTGAGGCAAAACTGCAGCATCGTTGTGTATTAAATACAACTCCAAATGATACATATTGTGCTGTGAGTGTGTTAACGGATTCTGAGGTTGAAGTTGTCGGTGATTCTAATGTAGAAGTTGTGGAAGATTGTAATGTTGAAGTTGTGGAAAATGCAGATCCAATCACATTTAAATATAGTCCTCTATCTACAGAAGTTGCACGTATTTTATGCAATACATTTAAATTGGATTTGTTGCAAGAAAACATACATGTACCCACTGTTTTTGGGTCTTTAGGTGTTGTTTGCAAGACTGATAAAGTTGTAAAAGATGCTAGTTCTTTTTTTAGAGCAGTAGCACTATTCATTACTGGTTCTCAAAAGAGTCTTGGGAAGATAAGACTAGCTGTAGTCAAATATATGGAAAGTGACAGTGAAGAACATGTGAAGTTAGTAGGAAAAGAATCTGTTTCGATGTCTGAATACATTTTAAAGTCACGGATGAAATATGTTGGATCCTCTGCTTCAGACATAGAAATTCCAAGGAATTAGGAGTGAACCTATTTATTTTTAATGGTGGCAAATGGGTCAAATACAGTTCCATGGGTACACTTCTGTCAAGTGAAGGAATTTACCTAAAACAATGTGAAAATAATTATTTTGAGCCTGTAATATGTGTCCAAAATGATCAAAAGACTTTGCTTGATTTGTGTAAAGTGGGTATTTTCCCTCTGTACACAAGTAGAGAGAATTCAAAAAGACATACAGACAGGACTGCACATTTTTCTATTTCAAATAGCAAGAATTGTTTATCTAGATATTATCGAGGAAAAAAGACCTTCCAGACAAACATTCAAAATCAGAATGTGATTAATAAGGAGATGAAAAAGAACGTTGCTAAAAGGAAGTATGAGGAAGATGTGTTGTGCAAGGAAATGAAAATAGACATGAGCAAAAGGAAGTATTAAAAAAATGTGTTGCACAAGGAGAAAGTAAGGGAGTTGAGCAAGGTTAAGTATAGGGAAAATGCGATGCACAAGAAGAAGCTAAAGGATTGAGCAAAAAAAAGTATAGAGACAATGTGTTGCACAAAAATAGACTAAAGGAATTGAGCAGAAAAAAGGATCGAGACAATGTGTTGCACAGGGAAAAAGTAAAGGCCTTTAGCACAAGAAAGTATCACAAAACCCTTTGCATAAGAAACGGGTCAAAGCAGGTGTGAAATTAAGAAGGCAACAGATTAAAGTAAAAGCAGAACAGTTTGATTTTGTTATGCAGCAGTTTTTGGATTTAGTAAAAGATGGGCCAGATTTTGTGTGTTGTGTTTGCCATCGATTGTTGTTTAAGCATCAGATTTTAAATTGTAAAAGACATATAGTATGAACCTTAATTTTAATAAATTAATCACTTTTGCACCACCACTTGATGTTAAAAAAATGTCATCAAATCTAAGTTATGGCAGCCATGTTTGTTTTAGTATTATATAACTTTTCATTATATGACTGAAACTCTGACAATATATTTTCTGTTTACTATGATACTTTATCTATATATTTCCACAGTAACACAGACTGCAACCAACTATTGAATCGGAGTAATAAAATGTTAACCTTAATTTCATACACTTAATTTACACCAGACTCAAATTTCATGAAACCTACTTTATGAGCTGTCCTCTAGATTTGTGTATTTATTATTAGATTTTGGTACTGTATGAAAATAAGATTTGTTATAGCAAAGAAAACTAAGATCCATAAGATGGCGTATTATAGATTTTGTAGCAAGTGCACAACATCTTGCAGTACCGCTGACAGAGACATCGCTGGGTTAGCTGCCTAACACGAGTTTAACAGACACAATGGGGAAGACTGTTTAAAAACAGGACAAATAGGGAAGATAACAACTAAGACTGTGAAACGTGGAAACTGTAAAGCCACGGGATTATCCCAAAACGACAAGCAGAGCACCGTTACAATGCTCCTGTAAAAATGAGTTTCATTGTGTTCGTGCAAAGGACAGCGGCACTGAACGGGTTCTCAGAGAGGCACTGAGCAGCAGAGATGTGGGTCACTCGTCTGCACTATTATACCAGTTATTTATCTTATATGTAGTCAGAGTTCTTTCGCTTTATTCACGCGTGCTTGTTTAAGCACACAGACACACAAACCATATGAACACCCGACTCATTGCTCTGCTCATTAACCGCTTCAGTTCACAACATTTTAGTGCTAATTTATTTTCAATAAAGCCATGTATTTGTGATCATCAGCTGTGATACGGACACAACCTGGATAAGCACACACAGCCACACACACAGAAGCTGCTCGGACGAACACTCTGCTCATTGCTCCAATACAGTTCACATCTGTAAATACAAGATCGCATAAATACCAACATTGACCATTATAGATATTTAACACTACACTTCATAACATATTTGTGCCACATTTTTTGTTAAAGACACCATTTGCATGTATCATGTATTTGTGATCATGTGATACTAACAGGGAGAGCGCTGGATAAGCAGACACAGCCACACACTCATATTATTTTACAATACATGTGTCTATCCATCTCTCCTTCACCGCATCAGCTGCAAGTGATAGCGTGTCGGTTTTAATCCATTGCACAAAGGTCTGAACAGTAAATAACGCAGTCTACTAATAAACACATCAACACTGTCTCATGCATGTTGTATTGTGTATACAGTATAGTGTTATCAGCACTCAGATGTTGCATCAGAACGCTGTTCCTGCCTGTCTGGCGAAATATACAACAGGGTCTTAATCAAACCTCATGGATGAAATGTCTTTAAAGTACACCTTGTGATCAGTTACAGCAATGCATTTAAATGTGTCATTTAATGCATTTATTCAAATGTCTAGGTTAGTACATTGTTATAAAAGACCTGGATCCAGAACCTGGATCAGTTTAAAAAGATAAAGCAACTCAAGTCAGACCAGTTTGAAGGTTTGTGGAAAGTATGGTGGATGTAGCTTGAAAGCATTAGGAGGAGTAGCAGTCGCACGCACGCCTGCCCCTGACAAGCAGCAACAGTCCGGTCACCACCGGATGACATGTTTTCACCCAGCTTGGCTTCGTTCCATTCGGACCGCGGGACAGAATGAACCATTCACATCATCAGACTATTTCTGTAGTTTAACTTGAGCAGCGCGTCTACATAACTGAGCTGTACACATCACGCGCACTCAGGGACATTTATGATGACCATATTTGGCCGATATCTTCTAATATTTTCATATAGCGCCAAATGCACTTCATCTGAACTCTTTCTGCTCCCTAAACGCACTGGACACAATGGACACTTTTACTGTAACGCTTTAACGAAATGCAGCAGTACTAAAGTATTTTTAGCCGTTTGTGACATTATAAACCATAACCTCTTGTATCTACATTTAGCATTAATGATATGAATCATATCAATAGCATTAATAATCAGCATGTTAATAGCATTTCATAATGAATCATGTTTAATTGGAGATCATTGAGAATCAGTTCTAGTATGAGTGGCATGGAAAGGCTCCTTGCTACTAACTTTGTAAGTACTTCTGCTCATGATAAATTAATTTAAGTTGTTACATTTTGTTGACAGTATTTAAATATTAAAATAGGCCACTAGGACTTCACTTTAACACCAACGCCTACAAACTGTGGGTATCAGAATATGAAATAAATGGCTTGTAAACGCGTGTCTCATGCGTGCAAGTTGCCAACTATCTGCTTTAATCCCAGAACTTCTGTAATCATTTAACAGAGAAATAACGACAATTGTGGATGAAAAGATTATTCGTGACGCTGTTTCATATCTACTGATGATAACTGATTTCTCTGCTTCAGTCGCACACGTGAGGATGCAGCAGTATACAAGATAATCCAACATGTAGATCGATATAAATAACAAAACCGGAAGACGTTCGCTGTAACAATAAAACATACGCCACCTAGTGGTTAAAACCTAATAACCTAGACTAGGTTCTTATACAGTTTCTCCTGCTTAGAGAAATCGGAGGAGGCCGCCTCCGTCAAATGTCGTGCCGCCTCAGTCTCTCGCCCAAGTTATGTAGGGTGTCTTCACACAAATGCTTCGTGCATTGAACAGACTGTTATTTGTAACTGCAGTTGAAGCATCACGCCACAGGACGCGCTGTTTCGTTATCAGCATACTACGGAGGCGCTAAAAAGAGTTGCAGAACAGAAGCAAGCGTTTCACGGCTGTTTTTTTTGCATCCAAGTACGTTTCATTTCTTAAATTGACATGACGTACATCATTGTAATGTTTTCCTCTGTGCAGTTGGATCGTTGAATTAACGTATACTGTACACAACGAGTTCGCCAGTATGAACGCACATTGCACACACAAATTACTCTTTTGAACCGATTCCTTTAAACTATTGAACTTTGCAGTCACTGGCGCGTATAAGAGATCATTGAATCATTTAAAGTGAACCACAGATAATGCAAGATGTGAATGAGCTTTCCACATTTAGCAAGACTGTTAATTCAGTTGGTTATTGTGGGCTGAAAAGTTAGTTGAAAATGTAAAAAAAGTGTTTGGTTGAATAAAATGAATGTTTTAGAACTTAATTGTCATTTTCCTCTAATTTTATTATAACTTTTTATAAGTCAAAGTTACTTTGTTAAAGCCACTTAAAGGCACGTGTGTGTACAAGATCAGGATGGCACCACCTCCGCCTCATGTTGAGCCAGGAAAACCCTGTTAAATATTACATGTATGTTATTATTACTAGTTTATATTAGGACTTTTAACTACGGAGACCCTAGTTTCTCTCTAAAAAACCCTGAATGATCTCTAGGTGCATTCGTCGGCCACCCGCCAGCTCTTTCTGAGAGTTATATTATGCACGCGCAGTGCGCACAGACGCATGGTCCGTGCTAATTAAACGTATAAAAGCAGAAGAAGTGGTCCACGCGCGCAGCACATGCATAATACAGATATACACAAGAGTAGCCGACCGTTCTTTTATATTTTTAGGAATATTAAACCCATGCGCAAGAATGCGGGTCCTTCGGTTCTCACGGGAGAGCCATGGAGATGCACATAGACCGCAAAGCAACTATTTGATTTGCGTTCATTTCATTGACATAGTTTACATTCAATTACTTCGCACCTCTATTATTATGTATCAATTTTAGAGGTTTATAATGTAGTGATGTTCCAGGAAACATGTGATTTTGTCTGGCGAATATTTTTTCTGTTATTCGGATAAATTCGTTATTTGTTTGAAGCCGTTATCAGGGTCTTTCCGAATAAGGTATTCGGCTTCGGGCACATCCCTATACTTACAGGATTGTTTTTTGTCTCTTCATTGTCTTATGTGGCAGTTAAGCAGTCCATTTATTTCGGTTCACCAACTCAGACGATGACATGTATGATCACTATGGTTACCGCGATATAGGCACAACTGAAGTAGCTAACCGGTCGCCATAAGCAATATAAACTTGCCTGAATATATCTAAAAAATGATATTCATATTATTCTATCTATAGTTAACTCAATAAAATGTGTTGAACTTATATAACTGTTTTATAAGTAGATTGATGTGAGTATGTGTGACGCTCTTGGCAAAAACAGGGGCCTGTATCATGAATGTTGCTCAACAAAAACTTACGGTTACAGGATTAGTTTTTCAACTCAAGCTTTGATCCTGAACCTAACACAAGTTCACAGGCGCGAGCACATGATCGAGTGACAGTGGCATCGCAAAACCAATCGCGCTCAACATGGATAGAGGGGATTCCGTATGTTTCTCAGGAAATAATTATCCACAAATGTTAGTAACACAAAAATGTATTTCAACAGTATAACTGTTTCTGAATATGTCTCTCTCTACGCAAGAAAAGGTGTTTCAGAAACACTGCTGATTGCGTTAATGCGCAAGTTAAGCGACTATATAGTAGGCCTACACACATTTACTGAAGTATACTTTAGCAATGAAAATATTACCGTAATGTAATATGATGTACAGTATGTGTATAATGTGTGCGTGTCCCCCCACAGTGGATGAAAATATCCTGCCTTATTAGTTATCATTTGGTTTATCTTTATTAATGAGGGTGAAGCACATGATGAAGAGAAACTATCTGTGCGCTCTGACAGAGTTAAAGAGATCAATGTACTGTAGGCTTTCTATTCAATACGGCACACGTGTGAATGTGAGGATTTTTGTGTGATATTTGACGTTACTGGTGTCTCTGTTATGTAGGACATGTAGGATTCTACTGTAAATAAAGAAGGCTAGATGAAAAACATGCCAGTATGTGAATAAAGTAGTCAGTTGAGGTGTACATTTAAAAATCTGATGGTCGTCTCAATCCTGACTCTGGTGTGACTGAGGGCAATGTTTGAAGTGGTTCTGCGGTCAGGAGGGACAACCTCTGGCATACATAACCCTGTCTGACCAACAGGCTATCAAACAGTCCTATGATAGAACAAAGAAAGATTGTATTGAAGTTTGAAATTGAGTTTTTCACATATTTAATTCATTTCAGGGTTTTGTACGGTTACCCATTTGCTACCTCCCTTAAAGCACTGACACAACAGAGATGCATTAATGTAACAACAATGTAAAGAAATACATGTTGTATTGAAAGGGCAGTTAAAGAATGGAATATAAATACATTTCATGTGTGTGCAGGGAAAGCCAGCAAATGTTATCTCTAAATCAGATTTTAACTATATAGTAACCATTGTATTTGATTTCAAATTTATATTTATATCTTTTTATATTAGTATTTTTATTTTATTGAACATTATTAAAAAGAACTAGCCATTGTAACACACACTGTGAGTTAGTTGCGACTTATATGTAAATTAAAGCCGAGTTACTTTCATGGTACGTAAAACCCAGGGTTGGCGCAAACTAATCCTAAACTTATCTGGCTAGCCATCTAAACCAAAACAAACAACAAAAACAAAACAAACACAGAGAGTCTCAAGGGTAAAAATCCAAAACATACAAGGAGAGCCTCTAAAGTAATCCGCCTAGGCAAACATACGGAAACATAATCCTCGACAAAGTGATACTAAAACAAGAGGGTATAAATAGTTCTTAGGAATTGGGTGCAGGTGCTGGTGTAATCAGAAGTCTGGGGATTGTGAGCGGGAAAATCGTCTCGGTTACGTATGTAACCTCGGTTCCCTGATGGAGGGAACGAGACGTTGTGTTGAGAGACAGACTGGGGTTTGATCTTGAGAACCTATCATCTCCGAGAGGAATTTCTAAACGCCAATAGGATTGGCGAATGGCACGCCCACGCCAGTCTCCGCCCTGTGCATACGGGTATAAAAGGAAGGTGGCGGCGGTCATTCACTCACCTTTGTGCTGAGGAACCTGAGAGAGAGTCTCCTGGTCACTGCAGCGGGTCGGCGCACGTTGTGTTGAGAGACAGACTGGGGAAGTATCTACACACGCCACGGCACTACGCCGGATCACGACCTCCAGCGGAGCGACAGTGACTGGTCTAGCGAGTCAACTGAGCGCTATCGCGAGATGTAATCTTCCAGTGGATTCAGTATCACACATACTAAGAAGCTTCTACTGACGGTCATCACGGAAGGTGGCGTTACCCCTGTAACGAGGTCCCTTCCGGGCCGCACTGGGAAAAACACTACTCTCTCATGAAGAGTGTGTTGCGGAGCCCACATCCTACCACGTGGGGAGGTACAAGGCATGGTCTTCCCATGGGGAGAGCGCAGGAATGTGTCAACCCGATTTGGGGGACAGTATACTCGGTGTAGAGCCACCGGAGGGGAGGTCACAAATTCGCCTGTAGGGGAATACGTGAGAATCTACATACGGGACTACCTTACAGGGGAGTCACTACGTATGGGGCATTAGTCCAAGTATAGGGGTCCACCTGAATAGGGGTGACTAGTGTTAGGCAGTGTAGCACCGACTGTGCGCGCTCGGTAGTGAGCTGCGCTGACATGCGGACAGAGTCTAGTTCCATACCGAGATAAGAGGTGCTCTGCGCTGGGGAGAGCTTGCTCTTTTCTCGGTTGACCTGGAGGCCCAAACAGTCAAGGTGCCTGAGCACAAGATCCCTTTGCGTACACAACACATCTCGCGAGTGTGCCAAAATAAGCCAGTCGTCGAGATAGTTGAGTATTCGCACGCCCTGCTCTCCGAGGGGAGCTAGGGCAGCCTCCGTGAGTTTTGTAAAAACCGCGGAGACAGGGCCAGACCGAAGGGCAGGACTCTGTACTGATACGCCTTCCCGTCGAACGCGAACCGTAGAAACGGTCGGTGTCGAGGAAGAATAGAGACGTGAAAGTACGCGTCCATCAGGTCGATTGCCACGAACCAATCTTGATGACGAATCGACTCCAAGATGCGCTTCTGAGTCAGCATCCTGAACGGTAGCTTGTGCAGGGAAGGCCCACGCCGAGCTTTCACGACCTGCCTCGAGGCTCTGCGTCCCCGCGTTCCGGAGCTCGAGCCACCGGAAGGTCACCGTCGGGACCCCGCTGCCCGCCCGCCTATCCCCTATTAAAGTTACTTTCGAGTTTAAAAAATTTGGGTGGCCGTGACCCATGCTACTTGCAATCCAAACAAAGCTAAGTCCTTCGTGTAGCATACTTACGTGCCATCGTGTAGTGATTTGCGCCGGTGGATGACTTAAACACACTGAAGCCAGACCCCTATACCAGCTTTGGACGTCACCTCCGCCATCGCACCTCTGCTCCCGCACCTAGGAGAGAAACACAATCACTTTAGTTCTGCCACTCCACTCGCGTCGCGACCATAGGATGATTTAAACAAGCTTGATAAGAGGCTGTTTTTGCCGGCCAGACAGGCGTCTCCGTTCCACCGCGAGTCCATCTCAGGGTCCCCCCCCGACCGGCCCACAGGATGCGATGGCCTCGGACGCCCCCCGAGGTGCCCGATCCGCCCCGACCCACACCCCCCCCCGCAACCGGAGGGAGTGAGACCGGACCACGCCGGACACAAGGAGAGCGGTTATGGTGCCTGATACCCCTCGGACATGCGTCAACCGCCCCGAGTCCACCCCCCCATTACAGGGAGCATGAATCCCGAACCGGCCCACACAAAGAGGAGCACCGTGTCTACTCCTGGACCGTTCACCACTTGGCCCTGATCGGGTGCAGGAACCCGATCTCGGAAAGAGGCCCGGGGTTAGTGTGACCCCTCTTACCGCCTCGTGATGACTTTTGGCACTGCGTACCATCCGTCACCGCCTGTCATCATCCATTTCCGTCCATGATCTCATTGATCTGGCTGCTGTTCGCATGCTCTAGAGAAGGCTCGTAAAATGTCAAGCGAGTAGAGAAGAACTCTCCTACACACCAACCGCGCGAACGATCTTGCTCTGGTACGTCCCATGCCCAGAGTTACCAAAACATGCTCATTGGTCCGAAACCACAGGCCCCGGGCCCCCAGTGGGAACCCGAAGATCTGTACCTCCCTTACTCCCAGCAACTGAGCGATTGTATTTTTATGGGGGCTGTAATACCATACCTTTTCATTTGCCGCACCACGGAGCGTGTACGAGTCAGACTCGTAGCGCACCGTGGCATCAATGACCAAGGCTTCAGAGCCCTGAATGAGCACCAAGTCCAGCCACCGCAACTCCCCCCTTTTTTAACGAACGACCATTCCCGGCGGACCTCCCATCCAAGGCCTTCAGCCTCGGTCGCCAGGAGACGACAGATCTTATGGTGCCTCAAGACTCCCATTGATTGCATCTCAGGACACTGCCCCAAGATGTGAGAGACCGATTCCAACCGCGCTGAACAGAGTCTGCATGATGCTGCTGTGGTTTTGGGCCTGCCTCTGAGTCGGGACTCAGCCGTAGGGTACACATTTGCCCGTACCTGCAGCGCTGCAATGAAGCAGCACTCGGTAAAGCCCTGGTGATGTCGCAGCCAGCTGTTGCTCGCAGGGCAACCTTTAAAGCTGGCAATCCCCTTGCCCTGAACAGGCAGCTCTGTCCATCTGTGGAATTCGTCGGCCCTCCAATCACACGGCCATGGGCAGGCGGGCGTCAGCGGGCAGGGATCGTCTCCGTTTGCGTTCACATTCCACAGTCCCAACTGTGGAATTTCATCTGCGCCCCCCCCCTGCCCTCAGCCAGAGTCGCCTGAAGTGATTTCGCCAGTCGCTGGTAGCCAACGTTTTTTACCACATCATTTGAGGAAATAGACAACCGTAACCACCTTCTCACCTGTGTTATAGGGGCTTGTCGGGCGAGCTTGCAGATCCCCAGGCCGCCATCCCGGTTCCTTGCATATACTAGCCCATCGCATGTTGACTGTGGAAGACGCAGCCATGCCTTTACAGCTTTCCGTACGATCCCATCCAGGCGGGTTAATTTGACTAATCCGAGCTCGGCATGATCAGCCAAGTAGTGGAGTCAGGGTATCGCGTGCCGGTTCAGCAGAGTCACCTTTTGGGATGGTTTTAGTGGAGACTTTGCCAATCGTCTCACCCAGATGTCGAGAGTACTGGCCTGATCCGGCTGTACAATCCCAACCCAAGGATTGCATTGAGCCCCGAGGTACTTGAACGAGTCCTCGAGGCCTGTGAGTTGCAGAGCCGTACCCCCCAGAACCCATGGGGAACAGCCGTTAATCGTGTACGAGCCTCTGCAAGGCCGGATAAGGAAGCCGAAGCATTTCCTTTGGTTGACTTTAAGGCCAGTTACTCCACCAGAGGAGTCCAATACCGACAGATGTTGTGCCATTCCCGCCCAGGATCCGCTTACCAGCACGAGGTCATCGGCGAACGCCAGACTCGACACCGAATGACCTTCAAAACGATACCCATTACCACCTCCTTCAATTCTACGGACGAGGGGGTCCATAGCCAGGTTGAAAAGCAGCAGGGAAAGTGGGTCACCTTGCTTAACACCCACCCTCAATGTGATAATCGGAGTGTTACCGCCTCCGATTTGACACGCGCCACGCTGTCCGTGTAGAGTTGCTGGACCATCTCTACCATGTGTGAGTCTACACCGATCCCCCGCAGAGCGGCCACCAAGTGCTCATGGGAGATTGAGTCGAATGCCTGTGCAAAGTCAATCGATACCACCGCGAGTGGGCTGCTACACTCAGATTTGCAATGTCGGATTAGGCCCCGGAGGACCTTGATGTTCTCCGAACATCCGGGGATGGGACGGAACCCCCTTTGACTAGGGTGGAGCGGACAGGCCAGAGCCATTCGCTTCGACAGGATCCTAGTAAACACCCGTACAACCATCGACCCTATGGTGATCGGTCTCCAGTTACCGATCTCCATCGTCATCCTTGGGTCAGGTGATTTGGGTAGCAGTATCGATCGACACTTCTTCAGGCATGTGGGAACGATACCAGTGACCCATCACATGTTGAAATACGTGTGAGGGTCTCGCACTCTGGGTCCCATTCAAGGATGTCCTGCTTACGTACGCCATCAGGACCTGGTGCGGAGCCCTTCATCACTTGTTTCAGACTAAGCATAACCTCCTCTTCCGAGATGAGCCCAGCCAGGTGTTCGTTATCTGCGTGTTCCCCCGCCCTGAATTGACCCAGCCCGCGGAAAGAAGGCTTTTCTTCCCACTTGTTCTTATACGCCTGATATATCACTTGAGGGGAGATTTGGCACTTTGTTGGAACCGCACCATCCAAGATCTCCTCCGCCAGGCGGGCCGGGTCAGTACTATACAGGTGTTGATATCTGCGATAGGCTTCCCTCCGCGCCTGGCCTTTACGCCGCCTATGCAGCACCTTGCGGGAAACACGGCCTCTCTTATGGTGAGAGGGGGTGCTGCTCTCTTGCTTCTTGGGTCAACCCCTGAAGCAGTGAGGAGGTTGCTTCCGTGACCAGTGCAGGTAACTGGTCAGTGCCTTCCAACCAAGCTTTTAGGACCGGTATATGTTCCGCGCCATCGCCCTCAACCACGCCTACCATTTCACGACTAGCTCTCGGAGTCGTACTTTGAGCTCGCTCCCTGGTTGGGTGGGTGTTACCACGGGGATTGATGAACTTGCGTCAAGCTCAAGCGGCATCATTCCGTCCACACAGACATCTACTCGTTGGCGCTTCGAACGTGTCGAAGCGCCCGGGTCACCGTCCAACTGGGCCTGTTTTCTTGCCTCCACCACTTCCCTATTAGGGGCCGAGGGTCGCCATAAGCGACGCAATTCGCTTCCGATTCCGCATTTCAGGGTGGACGTGCCTCTCGTGGGTACTGCATCCCCTCCTAGTCCCAAACGTAGCCTCGCAAGCTTTGGCCCCTGCATTTTGGGACATGGCAAGCGATCGGATGGGACGTAGGGGACGTTTTCCCGCAAGGCGCCTATAAATCTTACCAAGACACCAGTATGCACGTCCGAGGTATGCCTCCGCAGTTGTGCTAGAGTCCTCATCGATTTTCCACATAATGCACAATCTTGTGCCTCGTAAGGCATTCGAATCACTAGCCCATTAGCTGTGACCTGGGATGTAGGAGCGATGACCATGGCAGAATCATCCTCCTGCTCGTCGGCAGTTTGCACTGCCGCAGCGGCTTCTCGAGCATTACCGCTAGTTCCGGGTTGTTCGGTATGAGCGTTCGGAGCCCCCATCATCGCGCCAGCCCCTCCCCAACGCGCGTGGGAAGCCCCGAGCACTCTCTTAGTCGTCCGTCAATTCCAGTGTCGTCAACGCCTTGGCCGGGGGAGCACGGAGGGAGTCTAGCTCTCATGAAGTCGCGCAACCCTACGCTTCTCCATGGCAGCTTTGTAACCCTGGCGACCTGCCATCCCGGAACCACCTCAGCAGAGATGACTACGTTGAGTTTGTCCTGCTCCGGTCTACGAGTTTCAACTCTATCGGCGTATAGGTTGTTGGGAGGGAGTCTAGGAACATGTTCGGCCCCTTCCTGGCCTTATAGTTATCCCATTCATCAATCATGCCGGGATGGGTTTTATGATCATTTTTATGGTTTTCAATCTAGCCACTTTTAATGCCAGAGGACTATCCGAAGTTCGAAAGGGTGACGGAAATGTTTAAAAACAAAGAGATAATCACATCACAAGAAACGAACTGGAGAGAAAAGCATGTGTGAAATAGGAAAAGGTGGAACGGAGATCTTTTATAATAATGAAGATCAAAGATATGGCAGAGGGGTGGCTTTTTAAGTAAGAGAACATACGAATGTTGTCTTTAAAGTAGTTTCTGAGGATGATGTCGGGAAACATCTAGCCATAGAAATTGAACACGAGGAAAGCAAAATGTTGGTGATAAATGTTCACGTTCCTACCGAAGAGAAGAAAAAGAGAGCTATTTCAACGTTTTAAGCACATAAATGTAATTTTGTTGGGGGATTTTATACTGTTTTAAGTAAACTGGATATGGCTGATGGAATGGTTCCAATTACAAGCTGGTAGATGTGTGGAGGGAAAAGAAATGGATTTTTATATTGTGATGAGAAACTGAGAAACGAAGAAACAAGCTTAAGAGATCACAAGCCGATGTACACGAAAATAGATTGGAGCGTGACCAAAAGAGGTCCAGGCGTTTAAATGCTGAGGTTTTTAAAAAAGAAAACTATGTCAGAGATGTTAAAGACATATATAAAGAGCTAAATGAAATGTATGTGAAAGATAAAAGAATGTGGTGGGAAAATGTAAAAGGTATGCTGAAAAAAATAAGAGAGAACTTGGAAGATAAACTCAAAGACGTGGAAGAGAAAAAATACAAAGGTGCCCGTTTGAGAAGTAAAGCTCATTATGTTGTAGGAGGAGAAAAATATACAGTTTTTTCTTTGATTTAGAAAAAAGGAAGGGAAAAAACGAAACGATAAAAGTACTCACTCCCGAAAGTGGTCATGAACGGACCAACAGGGACCGGAGGGGCTTCGCGAATGGTCCCGGGGGAAACAGGTGTGCTTATCGAAAACAATGTGTTAGGTGTTCAAAGACAAGACACCGTAGTTTCTCGTTCGCTTTGTGACCTTCTTTCTTGTTTTGTGTTTGGAAAGCACAGGCTCACAGCCCTGGCTGCTTTTTCTGCTGAAAGGGGGGCGGAGACTAGCAGCTCACTTGCACTTAAAGAGACACACACACCAAAACAGCGCGTTTCTCCTCACATGCAAAACTTGCCAACTAGAGCATGGTATAATAAAAGATCTGTGGTGTTTTTTGAGCTGAGACTTCAGACACATTCTGTGGAACCCTATGATTTATATTACATTTGTGTAAAAGTAGAAAAAAAACTCTTTAAGAAGAGAAGACATTTCAAACCAACCCCTGTTTCTGAACAAAAACTGGCTGCAGAGACACGAGGACATGAAAGAGGAAAACATATGTAGAAATATGAAAGGAAAGCTCTTGGAAACGAAGTTGGCAAACTCAGAGGTTTTAAACAGACACAGAGCCATTTTCATGGAAGCTACTATACACAAGATCCGGAGAGAGCAAAGCGTCAGGTTTAATATCTGCGGCGACGAGGACGAAGGGTTTTTACACTGCAGAGAGCTGGAACCTTTTAAAACGAAATGCAAAAAGAACTGTTCCA
>VCII01000883.1:0-46091 GCA_006030095.1 Triplophysa siluroides | reverse complement strand
TTATACAGCTCATTTATGTTTACAACTCTGACCTCAACGTTACTTACACTGAATACATTCGAAAGGACCTTTTTATATAATGAAATAAATTAAATTCTGTGTCAGGCTGGAGAGGGAGTACCATGTGTGACTTGCCGTTGGACTCCCGTGGCTCAAGTGTCTTCAACTGAACAGATGCAGCAGAAGAACAAAGCCAAAGCTTTGGAGGTGAGCACAATTTGCGAATTGAAGGATGTGAGGGATACCAAAAATAAAGCACTATGTAATGGTCTGTCCTTCTGTCTTTAAATTTCTAGTTTGTGGACAAGGTCTTGACAGTACCATCTTGTGTGTGTTATGTCTTGTGTGGAGACACGTGGCTGTTTGTTATGACAATGTGCCACTTGTCTTCTTTTCTCATGCTTTGGCCCCGCCCCCTTGTTTCCCCGTCATTGTCCCCATTAGCCTTTCATTCCCTCACCTGGCCCGTGTAATCTTCCCGTTAGTTTGATTCTCCTCACCTGCCCCTTGTTAACTTCCGTCGTAAGTGTCCCCTTTTTGTTGCCCCAGTTTCTCTTGACGGTTCATTGTTCCTACCTTGTTCGTGATTTGTCCCTGTCTGGAGTATCGTGGCCTTGCCTTGCCTTGCCTTGCCTTGCCTTGCCTTGCCTTGCCTTGCCTTGCCTTGCCTTGCCTTGCCTTGCCTTGCCTTGCCTTGCCTTGCCTTGCCTTGCCTTGCCTTGCCTTGCCTTGCCTTGCCTTGCCTCTACACTTCTGTCTGCATCTGGTTTCTGTCCGTAAACCATGACGCACTAAGCCTCAAGACGCAGTGGGTTACAGTGTATTTTATAACGGCGTTGTGGCACGATGCGAAGCGGAGTCCCTAAAACCCATTAGCTGTTATAAAATGCACTGTTAACCACTGCTTCTTGGGGCTCATTGCTTTTATAAAACAGTTTTTCCATATGCGGGGCAAAGTTTTAGAAAATAAAGGGATATTTAGGCTATGTAATGCGGTCAGCTGTTATAAATCGGGTAATTTATAATGGCTTAGAACTCAGCTCAACCAATCAGAATCAAGGACAAGAACTGGCCTTTTAATTATGATCCTTTTAGTAATCTTTTGTTGGTTTTGTTTCTTAAAGCGGAATAAGAACAAGAAATCCCTATTGGCATTCCATATGCTCTCTCTAGTCTGGTCCCTGTTCCTGCCCTTTCATCTCTTTAGTTAGATTTTTAATTAGTTCCTGCCACGCACCTGTTCCCTCCTGATTTAGATCCCTATATATGTCCTCCTGTTTTCTGTCTCGTTGCAGTTCGTTGTATATTCCAAGCCTGTTTTGTTATTGAACCTTGTTCCACCCGTGAGTAAATATCTAGTATATATGTCAGTTTATGTCAAGTGTTTTGTTAGTCTAGTTAGTAGTTTATTGTTCCTTTCGAGTCTGTTATTTAAATTCCCTGTGTCATTGTTTTTTTACCCCCGTGTGAGTTTTTGCTTTGTGTTTTTGTACAATTAAAGTCTCTTTGTTAACCCCTTCACCACTGCTGCCTGCAATTGGGTTCTTCTGTGTATTCCACAACATTCTTTTACCACTCTTAAGCTGATAACACCCAGATTTTCCTTTAATTTCATCAAGACGAAAACTTAAGCGACACACTTTGCAGCTTCCCTGGGAGACATTTCAGCTTGGATGAGAGATCACCACCTCCTTTTCATCTTCCTGGCTACCATAACACTATCTGGCACAGCCAGAAATCTAGGCAGCATCTTCGATGACCAGCTGTCCTTCGCTCAGCATATAGCAAAATCATTTCTGGCATGCTGGTTTGCACTTTACAACATCAGAAAAATGTGGTATTTTCTCACCAAGCATGCTGCACAACAACTCGTCCAGGCCCTTGTTATGTCTAGGCTGGAAAATTTGTAAAGCTCTTCTCACTGGTCTTCCTATATGTGCAATTAAAAAACTACAATTTATTCAAAATGCAGCAGCCTGACTCATCTTCCAGGAACCAAAATGAGCTCACGTCTTTTAATTTTTCTCCAGTGGTTACCAATTCAAATCACTGATGCTCACATTCAAATCTATCACTGGTTCTGCGCCTGCACATCTTCGCTCCTTCTCGCACACCTACAACCCATTTAGACCTCTGTGGTCCATGAATTGAGCGGTACTTTGTGGCCCCTGCACAGAAGGGAAAAGATCACTCTCCCACTTATTCTCCTCTGCTATTTCCCGTTGGTGGAATAATCTTACAAAATCAATACAGTCTGCCACATCAGGAAAATGCAAACTTCTCTCCTTAATAAAAAATAAAAAATCTTGAACCCTGCTCTCTCCCTACAGGTACTAGATGATAGCACTTCTTGTATTATTGTTGCCTTCATTTTAATGTCAAGGTGATTTTAAGATTCATTGATTCAATGTTTCCTTTGCTTCAAAAATTATGCAAAATTGCTAAATGTGAATGCATTGTTGTGGCAGTTGCAAAAGAGGAGAGAGCAGGAAGCGCAGAGGCAGCAGGAGCTGAAGAGACAACAGAAGGATTTGTTCCGCCGAATATACCAGCTAGAACAGTATTCCTCCATGCATGACTCAGTTTAGTTTTTTTAAATGAAGCTTACTCCCGCTTGTCTCGCGGCCAGCTGAAAAAAATCTTCAACGTTGTCATCAACAACCCAGCTTGTGTGATGGGCGCATCGAGAAAGCGTACTTCCTTAGCGTCTCGTATCTGCGCAAATTTGGGCCAAAGGTGTCGCTCTTGGACCACCAGAGTAGACATCGTTCAACCCAGCGCGTGCGGGGGTCAACCCACCTAGTGGGGTACACTGCAACCCCAGGCTCGCGGCGGCGCGGGCAATCACGGCTGAGATCTCAGCATATGGCTCGTCCTGAGCTTGACCGACCGAAGCTGGGAGCTCCGGGGAGACATCAGCGTCTCATACCAGAAAGTCGCCATCCGATGCTATGACGGAAATCTCATCCTCTGCACCCTGATGCGTGGATCTGCTATGGGACAGTCAGCTGCCGCACATCGGAGACAGGTTAGGTTAGCGTAACGGAGCCTAGACGGTCCACGGCATTGCTGCGACGAGTTAACGTCCATGGGAATCACCATCGGCTCTGCAGACGGCTTGGCAGCCGCCGCCGTACGGGAAGCAAACAAATGGACGAATCTGTTGCTCTGTGCTGTAGAATCCAGTAGATAATCAAGAGATAATGTGCTCAGCATTTCGGCTTAGCAGGTTCCGAAGAACAAAAGGTGAATGAATGGGCACGCCATCTTCCTTTTATACCCGTATGTACGGGGTGAAGACTGGCATGCCTTGCCATTTGCCAACTTCATTGGCCTTTTAAAAGTACAATCAGACGATAGGTTCTCAAAATCAAACCCCATTCTGTCGGGTCGACACAATGTCGAGACACCGAAAGAAAGGGAATCAGACTTATCAATCAAATATTTTCGCTTCGGAAATGCATTAGAATTGTGTTTTTTTTAATATAAAAATATAAACTTGTATTCTTTGCAGTATTCAAGGCCTGAAAACATAATTTTCTTGTTATTTTGAACTCTTCATACAGTCTTCATTCAAGGCAAAGTAACAATGTAATTGGGAGAAATGTTGTTGCTATCATTTTACCTAAACACATACCTATTGTTGCGGGGTGGAAGAATACACAACAAGGGTTCGCGTGAGAACAAGTCCCCGGAGGATGGGTTTTATTAAATCTAAGTGGTGAGCTCATGAGTGCTGTGAATCCTTCTCCCAGTGGTGCGAGGTGTGGTGTCCGTGTCCGCTCCGGAGTCCGTCGGACTGTTAGAGTCCGTTAGAGTTGGCCATGCCGGGCCTGGTGTCGAAGGAGGAAGTGGAAGTCTTGGAGCGCGAGGAACCAACGAGTCACGCTAGCGCTGGTATCCTTTGCCCGAGCCATCCACTGCAGAGGGGCGTGGTCATTCATCAGGGTGAACTTGCGGCCGAGGAGGTAATACCGGAGCTCCAGGACATCCCATTTGATGGCCAGAGCCTCCTTCTGGGCAGCTCCCAGTCCCGTATCCGATGCATCGGTCTGCAGGAGAAAGGGGCAGTTGAAGTCTGGGGCCCGCAGGACCGGTTCCGACGTGAGCGGTGTCTTCACCTTCACGAAGGCCTCCTCTGCTTCGGGCGTCCGGGCCACAATGTCCGGCTGCCCCTTTCGTGTCAGGTCTGTCAAGGGGGCGGCTAGAGAGGAGAAGTTGGGAATGAAGCAGCGGTAGTACCCCGCCATCCGAGGGGCCCAGGTGACACTTCAGGGGGTTGGGATCCATATCCACGATGACTGGATCCATGGTGGCCAGGGCGGCGAGTTGGTCTCTTGTCCCCGTCCACTCCACTTTGTACAAATATGTGGGTACTGCCGTTCTGGTAAGCACAGTGTAGGTATGAATTTAAATCTTTTGTATTTGAAAAAAATCGATACTTTGTGCCAGAGTATCGATAACGTCTCGCGGGCTGAAATGTTGCGATAAATCTAATTTTTTCCCACCCTTAGACGTCACACACTTAGGGGAACGCACCGCTGATAGGCAAAATAATACTATCTGCCATTGTCAGGCAGGTTAAGAGTGTGATTTCTATAGTATAGCTTAAATACAAGCTAGTTGTTGAGCAATAAAACGGAGCAACCATTGGGGAGACAAGTCTGAGCTATTATTCTACAGAATCCTATCCGAAAAAGAAAACCCTCTGACATGAATCTGGTGGTTTTTTACAGATGCTTCATCCCTAACTTCTCTTCAATAGCCAGCCCCCTGACCGACCTGACCAAAAAGGGGCAGCCAGAGAAGATCCTGTGGACGGCGGAAGCCCAACAAGAGGCTCTCTCGTCGCCCCCAATACTCCACGATCCCGACTACAGCTGCCCCTTTATCCTCCAGACCGACGCCTCGGACACAGGCCTAGGCGCAGTGCTGTCCCAAACTTATGGGGTGAGGAACATCCGGTGGTATATATCAGCAAGAAACTCACCCCCGCTGAGAGACGCTACGCCACGGTCGAGAAGGAGGCCCTGGCAATTAAGTGGGCAGTCCTGGAGCTCAGGTATTACCTGCTAGGAAGGAGCTTCACGCTGGTGACAGACCATGCCCCACTCCAATGGATGGCCAAGGCAAAGGACACAAACACGCGGGTTGCTCGCTGGTTCCTGGCGCTCCAGGACTTCCACTTCACCGTGACACACCGAGCCGGGGCCTCCCACGGCAATGCGGACGGTCTGTCGAGGATGTGGTCAGGTTGGACGTCCCGGTCAGGTAAGCGACACCCACCCCCCCGTCAACCACACACTTCCACACACAGGACGTCCCGCAGATCCACGTCGACGCTTAGGGGTGGTGGATGTGACGAGTCTCCCTTAGCGCAATCAGCGTCGCCATGGAAACAGAGGGTTTCAACGAGGCGCAGCTGCGGTCGTCAGGAATTGATGAGAGGCGGCATAAAAGCCGGACAAACCCAAAGCATGGTGAGCTACGACTCCAAAGCATGCGATATCTAACGTGTCTCTCCCGTTCCATCAAACAGGCTCCGACGACTGACGACCGGCAGCAAGCCTCGAGTTCACGTCTCACAGCAACACGGGATACAGCACGAACCCTCACCAGATCACCACGCAAACTGCGAGCACGCCACCCCCCTTCACCTCCCGGACCAGTGTCACGAAGCAACGGACACTTGGGAAAACCCAACGGCCACGAGAGCACTTTCATTTAATAAAATTTCCCTCCGGGGTGTGTGTTTTTGAGATCTGGTGTACGTGTCATTTCTCCACCCGCCACAACCTATTAACAAATAGGTCTTATATACAGTAGGTTATTCAGTAGCCTGTCCTCACCATAAATAAACACATTAATGCTGATCAAATGATGAGAAACATTGATATGCAAATCATGACAACTTAAAGTTAAAATACATATTTGATCTTTCTCAGATTCACGTCAGTTCTCTCTGGATCCAAACACAGCACATAAAAATCTCTGTTTTTCTGAAGGAAACAGAGCGGCTACTTGCAATGGTACAGTCCAGCAGTATCCCGATCATCCAGACAGATTTTATTACTATCATGAGGTGTTGTGTAGAGAGAGTGTGTGTGGACGCTGGTACTGGGAGGTTGAATTGAATGGAATTGACAGTGTGAGTATATCAGTGTCATATAAGAACATCAGCAGAAAGGGAAATAGAGATGAG
Source organism: Triplophysa siluroides (assembly GCA_006030095.1). NCBI lineage: Eukaryota > Metazoa > Chordata > Actinopteri > Cypriniformes > Nemacheilidae > Triplophysa > Triplophysa siluroides. The sequence goes on along the minus strand of VCII01000883.1, from coordinate 39,889 downwards.
TCTAAATTTGGATATAGTGATCAGTCCTGGATAATTTCATTTACTCCCTCCAGTTACTCAGTCTGGTACAATAAGATACAGACCAAAGTCCCAGTAGTGTCCAGTTCTTGTACATTAGGAGTGTATGTGGATCACAGTGAAGGCATTCTGTCCTTCTACAGCGTCTCTGACACAACAAGCCTCATCCACAGAGTCCACACCACATTCACTCAACTTCTCTATCCTGGATTATGGTTAAATATGGGCACTTAAGTAAAACGTTATTAGTATCAACATGACCTATGTGGATTTTTCCACACATCTGTATGTTTTGTTTGAGTGTTCATGTAAATTTAAAAGACATGAAACTGGCTAAATGTATAAAGGAAACCAGACCTCATGTTAAGGGAAATGTGATTCCTCTTGATGTCACCCCTTCAATGTCAATAGCTGATGTTACTTATTAATATTAATATACATTTAAATGGCTATTTCACATTATTACTGCCAGTTGATTTATAGCTTTGTGTTCTGAGTAGGCCTACATTTAATTTAAAAATAATTATAAATATTTTTACACTTACTAAATAATTTGAATTATTTTTAATAATCAATTCAGGAAAATTAATATCTATTGATAATGATTATTACACATGCAATCAATGCAAATTATATTATAAATAACGCAAATATGAGTGAGGAACTCTGACATAGTTTAGTTTTTCATTTGTTTTACTTTTGAAAGATTTATTTGTAATAAACAAACACCAATAAAGAAAACAAGCATTTTAAACACATCCGTGTATCCTTCCTTCAGTCGTTTTTTTTTATTTAAAATTGATCCTTTAAATAAAAACACGAAAAACATAATTCCACTCGATTTTTCGTTTTTCGTTCAGGAATAGAAAAAATGAATAAACAGCTTTAATATTCTTTCTCTTAATGTGGGCAGGAATGAAACTCCCTCATCCGTTGATGACCCAATGATCTTGTCAGTGTAAGTTGTTTTCGAGACACATTTAACATATAAAATTCACCCCTATTTATAATGACCTAAAATTAGAGCTGTACAATCTGCTTTCAGTGATGAGCTATAAATTTTTATATGTTTGTGAACACATCACTTTTAGATTGAGAGGCCTTGCTGTTTATGAATGCAGGACCTTCTGATTAGCATCACTTTCTCTCAGGAGCCCTGAGTTTGTTCTAATGTTCCCAATATTCAAACCTACAAAATTGTAATTGCTTTAAAAAAAGAGCTGTGTGTTAACCCAATGATTCTTATGATGTGTTATCTCACTTCAGCAAGGGAGCAGGTCAAACTATATTACTTTATATGTAATTTAACATTAATATTTTTAGCTTATCAAATTTATTTTTCAAATTTAGGTAATCAAATTATTATGTTCGCATCATAATGAGCTATATTGGCAAAATACACAGAGACTAAAGAGTAAACAAACAGAAAGTGAGAATCATTTCTGTGAATTTATTTTAATTTCAACATCAATCTATACTGTTATACTGCCTTTGCGTTGACAATGTACAAAAGTAATCCAAACTCAGAGCAACTTCTAAAACCTGCGGGGCTAGTATGAAATACAAACCGACTTTGACACAAAACTCTCATCTCTTCTAATGTAACTTTTCTGTGTGCGTGCGTGTGTGTTGCGGGAAGTGCTTACATTTCCCTAGACAGTAGTCATTTACATTTAGCTAAAAACTATTAAAAACACTGCAAAGGTTTACACTGAACCGGAAATTAGAAGGGGTATTTTTCTATTTGTGATACTGACACCTAGTGGACAATCGGTATGTGGACAGGCACAAAAAGCGTTTTGCACACGTTTCTCAAACACAAACCAGGAAACACCTGAAGTTGGAAACTGAAACCTAAGTGTTTTTTTGTGGTGTCTGCGTTGTGGAATCGGTGAAATGGCAGAAGCCAGTATTTCATGGGCTCAGGATCAGTTTACCTGTTCAATCTGTCTGGATCTACTGAAGGATCCAGTGACTATTCCCTGTGGACACAGTTACTGTATGAGCTGTATTACAGACTGCTGGGATCAGGAGGATCAGAAGAGAGTTTATAGCTGCCCTCAGTGCAGACAGACCTTCACTCCAAGACCTGCTTTAGGAAAGAATGTGATTCTTGCTGAGATGGTGGAGAAACTGAAGAAAACAAAACTTCAGACTGATCGAGCTGCTCCCAGTTATGCTGGAGCTGAAGATGTGGAGTGTGACGTCTGTACTGGGAGAAAACACAAAGCTGTCAAGTCATGTCTGGTGTGTGTCTGAACTCTTACTGTCAAACTCACTTTGAAAAACATGAAGAACTTCACACTGGAAAGCGACACAAAGTAACTGAAGCCACTGGAAGACTTCAGGAGATGATCTGCTCTCAACATGACAGACTGCTCGAGGTTTTCTGTCGCACTGACCAGACATGTCTGTGTTTTTGTGTACGATTGATGAGCATAAAAATCACGACACTGTATCAGCGCAGAGAACAGAGAACAGAGAAAAAAAAATGAAAATATAGAGAATATAAGAATGTAATTAGAAAATATAATTTGTATAATACTTGTGTAAACACCCAAACGATATCAGTTATTTATCTGTTCAACAGAGACTTTTGGAGGACAACCAGAGGAAACTCCAGCAGAGGTTCGAGGGAGAAAGAGAAGAAGTTTCAGGATCTCAGAGAGGCTGTGAAGACACACAATTTTTGAGTCATAGAGAACATAAATAGTGCTGCTGTTTCACACTCAGTCTGACTCTAATGTGTGTGCGTGCATGTGTGGCCTTGTTTGTATATCTCGGTGCCCAGCTAACAAAAGTTTGTTATAAGAACGTTCCTTAGACTAGTAGTATATGTTTTTGAAAACGTTTTAAAAACATACAAAATGTCGAGTTTTTTTAATGTTCTAAGAACGTTCCCAGCTAACATAAGTCTCCATCATGGTGATCAGTGTTTCCTTGAGTTGGGCTCTTGTACCTTGACTATAAGTGTTACCTTTGTGGGCATGTTGTAACTCTCTTCATGTGATGTGCAGTTGTCATGGCAATGCATTGAGAAACTAATTCATTTATTGGTGGGCATTAAAATCACTATCATCTTATGGTAAGAATCACTGATCTTATTTGGTTTGAGTGCTATGCTGTTGAACCAAAAAAAAAATTGTTAGATCCAGAAGTTTTATTTGCATTTGATGTCTAAAAGGATTGTGAAATCTGGACGCATGAAAAAGAACTAGATCAGAAATTAGACAAACACAGACATCAAGATTCAGGGTATGTATCTCAACAATGGTGACAATCAACAAAAGAAAACTTTGTGCTGCAATGCATGCTGTGTAACATCTCAGTACAAACTCATTCATGATTCCCAGCATGCATTGCAGTTGATCTGTATATCAGAATTAGTTTGTTGATTGTCACCATTGTTGAGATTCATACCCTGAATCTTGATCTCTGTGTTTGTCTAATTTATGTTGTAGTTTTTTTCCATCCTGTTTTCACAGATCTTCTAGCCATTTAAATACAATTAAACTCCCTGTTATTATAATGTTCCTTCAGGATCAAGAACACAATTTAGGCTAGTGTTTAGTGAGCCAAACTTCAACGTGATGGTGTTTTTAATGCACACCAAGAAACTCAATTTGTTTGGATTCTCATTGCACTGCCATTACAACAGTTCATCAATGCACACAGTTACAACACCTAAATATCTAACACACAACAGTCAAAGGGACAAGACCAACTCAAGGAAACACTGATCACCATGATGTTGACTTTTTGTTAGCTGGGAACGTTCTTAGCACATAAAAAAATTGGACATTTTGTATGCATGAAGAACATGAAAAACTTCTAAGGAACGTTCTTATAACAAACTTTTGTTTGCTGGGTGAGGACCTAAACCTGAATGCACACCAACACATGGGGACTCATGTTACCGTTGGGACCAAAATTTAGGTCCCCATAGACAAAAGAGCTCATAAATCATACAGAACATTTTTTTTAAATCTAAAAATGCAAACAGTTTTGAATGATCTTTAGGTTTAGTGGTAGGGGATGAAATGGACGCCTATGACTGTCCCAACGGAAATAATAAACCAGACGTGTGTGTGTGTGTGTTAACAGAGCTCTGCACAGACAGCAGTGGAGGACACTGAGAGGATCTTTACTGAACTGATCCGCTCCATTGAGAGAAGACGCTCTGAGGTGATACAGCTGATCAGAGATCAGGAAAAGACTGCAGTGAGTCGAGCTGAAGGACTCTTGAAGGAACTGGAGCAGGAGATTGATGATCTGAGGAGGAGACATGAGGAGATGGAGCAGCTTTCACACACAGAACATCACATCAGTTTCCTTCAGGTAACACAACACTGTACAGCCAAAATAAAATAATTGATGATCAACTTCATAAATGCTTGTTCTTGTCTGCTGGATGAGAAAAAAATATATTAATGAGTGGTTTGACCATCCTTTCAAGGAATATTGGAAATATTCAGTTCAAAAAATGCAAACTGAATTTCACTAAAGATAAAATAAATGAAGTGGGGTGTGTGGAGGAAATAAATATTTTTTGAGTATTCTATTCAATTCATGCAGAGTTTCAAGTCTCTCTCAGCCTCTCCTGGATCTACAGACAACATCATCTTTAGTTCTCACCTCTCGTTTGATGTTGTTGAGAAATCTGTCTCTCAACTGAAACAAAAGGTGGAGGTTTTTCTGTAAAAAGAGATTGAAAAGATATCTGACAAAAGTAAACATGAATGACTAGATCTGCAGATAATATTTAAATGGTTTTTAAATGAGAATTAAGTAATTATGTCACTTTATTTCTTTAGTTTCACACATTGACATTATTTTCTTCAATGGTACCAAGACTGGTTTGGAACTCCCACAATGTAACTATTCTCTTAATTAAATATTAAAATAATTGTATATTCAAGTTAGGTGCCCATTATTCGTATCAAACATGTAAACGCATGTTTTTAGGATTTCTGTCATCATTTATTCACCCTCATGTCATTCAATATTTGACTAGTGTGTCCATACAATTCAAGTCAATAGGGACCACTGTTGTTTGGGTACCAGCGTTCTTCAAAATAGCTTCTTTTATGTTTAGCGGAAGAAAGTCAAATATATGCTTGCAATAAAAAAAGAGGGTGAATGATGATAAAATAACTTTTTAAATATAAGAACTGTTTTTGGTTGTAGTTGAAGTAGTTTTTTTTTATGCCATTGAAATGTAGGCTTCTGAGTTTTCTTAAATATCAAAATTAGTCATGCAGACGAATGTGATTCATTCTTATGTTTACAACTGTGATATTAAAGTCACACCAAGCCATAGTTTTCAGTTACGTAGCCTACCGGGGGGCTGGCGGGCAAGAAGCTCTCCATAGAAACAGCCCAAGTCGGTCAATTTTCATTCTGTTTCAAGCCTCACATTAAAGCAATAAGCCCCAAGAAGCAATGGGTTACCAGGGTATTTTATAACGGCTTACAACATGGCACAGCCAATCAGAATCCAGGACCAGAACTGACCATTTAATACATTTAAATCACCTCTCTCAACAGAAAAGTTTTGGGTAGGCCTACTTGCTTTCACTCTCACCCGCAGTGCTCGTGCAGGGGTGCAGATATCTGCGCGTGCATATTAAAAAAGCTCATTCTCACATATTTCAGAAGTCAAGATTGTTTTGTAAAGCTTTGATAGTTTTAATAAAGCTCAACTTTAGGCGAGCATAGGCCAAACTTGCGTTGAAATGCGCGATGATGCTCATAGCGTGAGCGCTTTGACGTGACGCGCCACAAACCCTAATTTTGGGAGACCCGTGGAGTCACCAGAGAGTCACAGTCCAAAGACAAGCGCAAAAATAAACAAACCTAAAGACAGAGAGTCGCAACACACTAAAAATGCTCATCAAATAGATCCTTTTTTCCCTTAATTTACAGATGTCGTGATGTTTTGTTATAGAATTGCCAAGAGATATATCGATTATCGCAGAATCGGCGCATTGTGATATTATCGGTACCATGAGCCCTGTATTGCATGTCGAATCGTATCGGGAGGTACCCTGCGATTAACAACCCTAGGACGTCACGTGAATATTACGGATTGAATACATCAGACTAGCACCTTTATATAAAGTTCTTAAATAAAAGTATGTTTGTATGTTTCAGCTTGGGACGACAGTAGCGTGTGGGACTTGCCAGTGGACTCCATGGCTCAGGTGTCTTCTATTGAACATATGCAGCAGATGAACAAAGCAAAAGCTGAAGAAAATACTCAAAAGGGATGCTTTAATCATCTGATGTTGGTTTTGTTTTTTAAAGCAGGAGGAGGAGAACAGGAAACAGAAAGGACTGGAATCTCTGCGACAGCTTGATGAAAAGCGGCGGCAGGAGGAAGCGGCTGCCGCTACAGCGTTGGCACGGCAACAGCTGGAGGAGCAGAAGAGGAGAAAGCAGGAGGCGCAGAGGCGGCAGAGACAACTGCAGAAGCAACGTGCAGATACTATGCTCAGATTTTTTAATCAAAAGCAGCAGGTGAAACATTCATCCATGTTTAATGTGACAATCATGCAGCTCGTCATCTGCCAAAAGTAATGTGAATCTGACTCCAGTGATGATCTCTTTACACTGGCTCAATATGAGGGAAATTAAGTTGCGTGAGGATTTCAGTAAAATGATAGCAAAGGGGTTGATGTTTTAAGCTTTTATCTTTCTGATGAACACAAATCATTATAAAACCATAAAAGACATGTTTTCACTTGATAGAATTATGTATATTTGAGAGAGTTAAGGCTGATGATATCTATAAAAAAATTATTCCAGCTGTTGAATTTACAGGTTATCAAAATCCATTCAGATTTAAATCTGTAAAACTGCAGCATGGACCTTAAAAAAAATATAACACATTTTGATGTGGACACTTGTATATACAGTATCTATATTTTTTTGTAGAAATAGGACTTTATGGATAGGATTGATGCATTACTTGAATCAAAGTCCATCACACTTAGAACAATAAGATAACATTAACATAAAGTTCTGGAAAAATATATTGCAGCCATTAATTTCCAGTGTATTCCAACAAAACCAAACGTACGATATTAAATCATCCCTCAGGAATGTGAAAGAGCATTTGTGCTTCATATAAACACAATTATAATATCAAATATAAATGTAACTCTTCCTAAATACATGTGAAAACATTAGAATTATGTTGTCTAAAAATAAATATAAGCATGTTTTTCCAGTATTTGAGGTCTGAAAACATTGCATCTTTTGAAAAGTCTGTCCAATTTTGTTCCAAGAAATGTTGTAAATGTAATTTTTTTTACATTGAATCAACAATGAAAATAATTTTTTACTGTAATTTACAAATCTTTTATTAAAAGGGTGTAGGTGTAATGTAAGCAGACAATTGTTAAATTAGGCTTCAATTGCGATAAACATCAGTATCGTTGGTTTAATTGATTATTTTGTCTCTGTCTGTCCAGCAGCATAGAAATGAAAGTGACTGGTGCGACTGACACAGAGCAGTAACCTGATTATCCAGACGGATTTGTGATTATTTGGAATCCACAGAGTCCAGACCGGAATAACTAAACCTCTCTATTCTGGGTTTGGATCAGTGCAACAGTAAAACTGTGTAATCTAACAATATAAATACCTGTTTAGATGCTGGTTTAAGTGTCATCTAAACCAATTTGAATAGTTTAAAAATAGAATTTACCAAAACAACAAAAATAATTTTTGTGATTTATTTCATGATGATAGTCTGAAATATTTCTCTAAATATCTGATGCTGTAAGTGCTGTAGCAACACTGTTAATAAAGATTATTAGCAGTACAGGTTTCTAGCTGTTATAAATTAGTTGTTTTAATTTCCCCAAGATTTTGATGACATTTTTTTGTAAACCCTGTCTTTGTCTTACCTGTTCCCGTTGTTCAAAAATCTCGTCACTTCTAGTAAGTGTTCAGTTTAGTTTGTCTAGTGTTGTTAATCTCAGTTAAGTGTTAGTTAGTCTACATCCTGTCATTATCCTGTTTTTGCTGTTATACCCCACCGCGGGTCTTTGTGTTGTGTTTATTGTAAATAAATACCCTTTTTGTTACCCCTGAACGCTGCCTGCAATTGGGTTGAAAAAGTGTTTCTTTTTTTCGGTAATGGTCCTCTCGATATCGTCACGTCCTCAGCCAAACTGTCTCTCTCGATCCTCCCCTCGTGCTGGCTTTTGAACTCTTCTCGTCAACCACTGTAACAACAGACAGGTGTTTACAATCAGCCTTTTACCTACTTACTGTCTCTCTCTCTCCAGACTTCGCTAGGCCACGCCTCCCCTGCCACAGTCTGTTAGTAATATGCATGCACATGATTAATCATCAATGGTCAACATTTCATACAGCAAATGGTCAGCATATGTTGTTCTATCTATGTTTTGTCTGTTCCATTTAATTCGTATTCATGAACAACTTGGCAAAAGGTGATTTTTATTGAAGTTAGTGTATGGTTTTGGTTGGAATAGCCATTACAGAAAATTGTCTTCATGTCTTACAAATCACATGTGTAACCGCCGTAACGTCATATGGGACGTTATAACGGCATAGTGGGAGGAAAGCTAATTTGCATTTAAATAGACACACACAAAAACCGAGCGTTTTCCATTGCAATCACAAATGGTCAGGTTCAACATCTTGTAATGAAAGATATGTGGTGTATTTTGAGCTGAAACTTGAAAGACACATGCTGGGGATACCACTGAATATTTTTACATTGCAGAAAACACCTGGGATTACATCCCTTTAAATAAGAGAAGATCATTTAGGGTAATTTCTGTGTAAATATTTAAGTCTTGGCTACAGAAAGCTGCAAACATATCCATTCTTATTGCCAGGACCAAGAGAACACAGTGTATGTTTTCACAATTCATATACATAATGCTTAACAAATAAAAATGATTATTTATTTATGTAACGGATGTGAAAGGACACACTCACAAATGGGGTTCAGCTTCAATTTATCTTTTTTTGGAAAACACAGAAAGAATTTACATTGGCTGATGAAATACTGCAGACATTGATATGGACCACAGCATCGCCACTTGAGTCTGCCCCCCTTACCACAAACTTGTATTATTCATATTAAACACATAGTAATGATATACAATGTGAAAAACTTGACATAATACTTGTAATAAGTACACTAATGTAAATGTACAGCATAGTTAATTGCAGACAACATCAGTAATACTTCTTAATTGTCAACTAACATTTGTTATCATTTATAACAGAATAAACACAAAAGCAACATACCTTTTTTTGGAAACAACAAGAAGAAAGAATTCACATTGGCTGATGAAATACTGCAGACATTGATATGGACTAGAAAGATAGAAATTACACATTCACTCAACTCATTATACAAATAATCGTCAGATAGTTAAAACAGACGCAATCATCACGAGAAATGAATCCGTGCTCGCACATGTGACGCACATGGAAATCCAATACATCTTATAATACTCTCAACAATCGTGTTAAAGTGCTAAATGCATTATCTACATATTCACATATATGTTTGAAATATATGGCGTCGAAAAGATTCGCTTGAAACTTATAATTTTCACAATTAATTACGTAACGCGTCAGAGCATGAAAAACTATACATACCCACAGCATCGCCACTTGAGTCTGCCGCGGTACGGCAAGAGAAGAGCGACAAAATACAACATCTGCAGTACCATTATAGCCACAAGAGGGGGGCCTTCTAACACCAATGAATACAACCAAATGCCTTATTTTATGAAATTCACAAAATACTCTTTAAATCAAAAGTTATTTTTTTTAACCCTGTTACATCCACCCCCACTGAATTACATAAAATATATGCATGACCAGGGGAATATCAACAACGGAACACTTGTCCTTCAGTTCATAATAATAAACTTCACAATACGAAAGGAACTCCTATAGGAGAACAGTCAAAAACCAATTATCCCTTAAGGACGAAGTGATGAGAGAGTAGCGCTAAGCTCTCTCACCAGTTACTGACAGCAGAACATCTACATACATTCCGCAGTATCCTTCCATACTCTATTCACTATTACAATACCAAAAAAAAAAAAGATGTGAAGGCAACCCATTTCTTCAGGTATGTGCTTAATCTGAACTACTGCTTTTAGACTATAAAACAGCCTTAACACTATTTTAGACAATATGCCAACAGGCACGAAACCAAAAGTATTGTACTAACTAGAGAAGGCCCTAAACACTGACTTGTAAACAGCTTGAACATTTTGTTTCGTATCCTGAACCACAGCCTGTGTAGACATTACATGTATCAATCTTTCAACAGGTCTAATGACTCGACCAAAACGTGTCCTAACCTGCATGACTGAGCTAAAACTTTGCGGTACATTCTCAGTGTCAGCTACATGTGTGTTGGTAGGAGTTTGAGAGGGTGGCTGGGCAGACAGGACTGTCTCAGAATCGGATTCATGTGAATCTGAACCACATCTTGTGTCTCCATCAGTAACAGATGTTCTTACATCACTTGACATGTCAGATACATGGCTTTTTGGTGCAGAAGGGAAGGCCTCAGCTACAGGATCCACCAGAACTTCACTTGGGGTTTGATCAGACTCATGATGAGATCCCTCAGGCAGCTCCGAAACCCAACTTATCGTTCTGTTTCTGGTATCAGATTCCCGAACTGACATAGAATCATCCTCACAATTAACGTTAGCATCTTCACATGAGGCTATCACCTTGCCTCTTGTCATCACTGTCATCCATTGTAACACTGCTGTAGCTATCCTCTGTGTGCTCAGAAACTACCGTATCTCCTCCTAAAGACTCATCCTCCACTGCACACAATGACAGGACTGAAGATAACATCTGGCAAGAGGTGGATACACCAGAAAGTTGATCAGACTGAGGGTGCTCTACGTTCACTGGTAAGAAATTCACCAACATCAACAGGTTTCGATGAACCACTTTTTCCTGACCTGTGGCTGGATTACGGATCCTGTAAGTATGAGTGTCTGGTTTACGATCCACAACAGTGTAAACTTTTGACTCCCACCTGTCAGCAACTTTCTTCTTACCCCTTTCGGTTTTATTCGCCAAAAGCACCTGGTCACCTGTTTCGATGAGTAGTCCCTTTACCCTTCGGTTGTACAACTCTGCATGTCTTTTCTGTTCTTTCGTTGCATGTTCTTGTGCGGTCTGCAACGCTTCTTTCAGATCTTTGACCAGAGTGGATACGAACTTGTCACAGCAGGTCATCTGAATCATTCAAGACAGAGCGAAACAGAATGTCAATGGGCAGACGGGGTACACGCCCGAACATCAAATAAAAAGGAGCATATCCTGTCGTCTCATGGATTGTGCAATTATACAGGAATGTCAGTGTCTGCAACCGCCTCGGCCAATCTCTCTTCACATCTGGTGACAAAGCCCGTATCATATTTCCAAGGGTTCTATTAAAGCGCTCCACACTTCCATTACCCATTGGGTGATACGGTGTTGTGCGCGATTTGCCCACTCCAGAGACCCTTAGAAGCTCTCGGATCAATTTATTTTCAAAACTTGCACCCTGGTCGCTATGGATTCGTTCTGGCAGGCCATAGATGCAAAAATACTTGTCCCATATTATCCTGGCAACCTGTTTGGCAGATTGATCTCTACACACAAAGGCTTGTGCTAGCCTTGTAAAGTGATCGGTTATCACCAGAACGTCAACAGACTTGTTAGTAGAGTCTTCAGCTGACCAGAAGTCTATGCAGACGAGCTCTAACGGTCTACTTGTTGAAATGCTCTCCAGGGGTGCTCTACCAGAAGGATCAGTCATTTTGCTCACAGTGCAGCGATGACATAGGCGCACATAGTCCCTCGCATTTCGCTCCATGTTTAGCCAAAAGAAGCGCTGCCTTGCAAGGCTAATACTCCGCGACTGACCTTGGTGACCACAATCGTCATGGATTCCTTTCAAGATCACACTCACTAAAGACTCTGGGACCACAAACTGAAAGCATTTTTTCCTTGATAGTTGGTCACAGTACACTCTGTACAAGATACCACTTCTGACAACAAGTTTCTCCCAGTGCTTCAGGTATCGAAGAACGCTCGTTGATTCCTTTGACCTCTCTCTTCTTGAAGGCCTACGCTGACGCTTAACATAATACAAGACTCTTGACAAAATTTTGTCTGTGAGCTGTTTTTCACCAGCTCCTGTTCTGAATATGTTGGCAACGTGTCCTGCCCTTCCGACATCAACTGAGGTAAGTGATCAATGACAGACATTGCTCGTGCTCTGGCACCGATGTTCCACTCAACATGTGAGCTCAATATAGCAGAGACATCTGCATTCGAGACAGTTAGAAGGTCTTTGGTCTGCTTTATGTCTGGTCCACATGACTGGCCTAGATTAATGACACTCTGCCTCCTATCTGAATCACAGGAAAGTCTGAATGCATCCTGCACAGAATCTGTAGACATTCCTCTGGAACCAGCCAGTAGTGCTCCATATGGTTCTTTGAGCAGTCTCTGCGTGACATCAGTTTTGACAAATGGAACCCTGCTCAGGGCATCAGCGACTATGTTCTGGGGACCAGGCACATACTTTATGTCGAAGTTGTAGCTAGCCAATTTAGCCACCCAACGTTGTTCGCAGCAATCCAGTTTGGGTTTTGTAAGTATATGAGCCAAAGGATTATTGTCAGTTAAGACAGTGAATTCATGTCCTTTGAGCTGAATTTGGCTGAATTTATCACACACTGACCACTTCAAGGCCAAAAACTCCAAACGATGTGCTGGATAATTTTGCTGCGACCGAGAAAGGGACTACAGGTCTGAGAAACAAAGTTGCAATTCTGAGATACAAAGTCGCAATTTGGAGAAATAAAGTCACAATTTGGAGAAATAAACTCGCAATTCTGATTAATAAAATCGCAGTTTTGAAAAGGGAACCAAAAACTAACGTTTAGGGGACGTTCTGTGTTTGCGGGGAAGCTGTAAGAATTTATCATGATCGACTAAACGCTTAATTCTTGAGAAGTATGCGAGGTTCATAGCATACCCAGTAAGCAAATCAAAAGACAGTCGGGCCGGTTCCGTTTAGACTCTTACCTGACGGAGCCTTGTCCTTTGGCCCGCATCCATTTGCTGCAATCGCGCTGGATCCCGGAGTACTCACTGCATACACACTTTTTCTACATATTCCATAATTGTTACAAATTATTTAAGACAAGGCAAATCATTTAAGAGAAAAACATTTATTTACAAAATTGCACAAATGAAAAATATATATAAAAAAAATCTAACTCTAAATGAATAATGAAAAATACAGTAAAATTTTAACATATAAAATGTGTTTAAACTTTAGCTAAAAAATAAACAAGAAAGGATTGCACGTGTTGAAGATTTATACTTTAAATAAATACAAAGTTGCAGAAGTTTTTTTTTACAAAAAATATTAACAAAAAGGTAGAAAATGGAAAAGATTGCAGACTGACATTATATGCAAAATACAACACATTTTAAACGTAATAATATTAACTAAACTATTATAAAAATACCCGTTTTAAACATAAAATATTAACTGAACTTCGATAAAGTGAAGTGAAAGTGACCTATTTGTCAGTTATGGTTACCCATACCCGAAATATACCTCTGCTTTTAACCCATCCAGTGAGTAGTGAACACACGCACAGCAAGTGGTGAACACACGTACACCCGGAGCAGTGGGCAGCTATCACTGCAGCGCCCGGGGTGAAACTTAAATACAAATTAAATAAAACAAATTAAAACTATAACACATTTCTAGTTTACCCCATTAGGGACATTGAGTTTAGCACTTTGCTTTCTTCCACCATCTCTGTCGGCTGCAGAATTGCACTTGCACTTCATACACCGACCTGTGACTTCACATGTAATCGACACAAATACACCGGACAATTTATCACTCTAGAACTACAAGGATTATATCTTTGTGTTATTTTATTTTAACATTTAAATAAAGTATGACTAGTGTATACATATATATATATATATATATATATACATATTTAAAATAAATGTTATATTATATTATATATATCAGAAAATGCCCCTGGACCTCTCAAACCAAACCATCAACTCTTCACAATGCAAAAAAAAAAAAAACATTACTCTTCACAATGCTTCCGTCTGGTCGGCGCTACAGCACTGAGCACCAAAACAACCAGTCACAAAAACAGCATCTTCCCTCAGGCCATATACCGCTTGAACAGTTAAATGTTTTTTACCCACCGTGCAGTTTAATAATTCAAAAATAATTAAGTGCAATATTAATTATATCCTCCACAACGTAATACACCATCTATTTTTTATACAACTCTTTCTGTAGATTATATTTCATTCTGCTGTATATAGCATATATAATAGTCTATTCTTATTTTTTTACATGTACATATTTCTTTGGAAACAACAGCTTTTTTAAAATGGCCTTCCCAGTGTAGCTTTATTTTCCTCAGTGTGGTTGGTTTCAGGGCAGGGCATAAACTACAGTGGTACAATGTGCAACATGATGTGCACTGCAGGTTTTTTTTTTAGAAAATGGTATTATTGAATGGTGCATCTGCAAGAAGAAAACGATGAGACCAATACATACATACATACATGTTTTATTTGTTAACGTTAGTTAATAAAAACTGTTGTTTATTATCAATATTAACTTAACAAATACAAATTTGAAATGTAATAATGTTTTAGTAAATGTAAACGAAAATAAAAAAATAACAAATGCTGTAGAAGCACAGTTACAGGTTTTGTTAATTAACAAATCTTACTGAAACTGTTTGAATGTTTGAAGTTAATATCAAATCAACACGATCAAGCACTTCCACAAACTTATTTTCTTCAAAAAATAATTAAACAGGGACGGTACACTATCCTGTGGTTTCAACTTATATATATGCCATATAATTAGCTAGTTTAGTTTATGTTTTAAAACGAGTGACGGACAGACAGAGTGATATTATGGTATAGTTCACCTATACAAATTCTTTGTATAAACAAGTCAACATACATAGACCGATAACATTTTGTAAACTGGATATAATATACTATCACACATGGACAAAACATTTAAACTTACGACAATGGCCGCAGAATGTTCTCAATCCAACATGCGCTTGTGCTACACGTGCAAAATGCAAGCAGAGCGAAGAGTGCGGGTTTCGACTGCAAGTGACGTCACAGGAAGCGAAG
This sequence comes from Triplophysa siluroides, assembly GCA_006030095.1. Lineage (NCBI taxonomy): Eukaryota > Metazoa > Chordata > Actinopteri > Cypriniformes > Nemacheilidae > Triplophysa > Triplophysa siluroides. Next base: position 24,643 of record VCII01000883.1, on the reverse strand, counting down.
GTGTCTGAGCGTGCAAGTTGATAGGCTGTAGCGAGACACTTCTTTCTGTTCTTATACAACTTCTGTCATCACAACTGCAAATAATAAATATGCATACATCAACTTAAAATCCTATGGTTACTCTACTAAAGCTAGAGAAAAAAAATAATGAATTGAGCATGAAATCTGAATACTTACTTTCAAGTACCCAAGTACCCCGCGATCTCCAACCTCACTGGTATAAGGACTGAAAATGTTCCTAGATGTACTGGGACTCATCATAGTTTCATTTGGGTGTCTTCATGGAGTTTTTAGAGCTTCTGCCACAGGGATTGGTGGTGATGATATGCGTGGAGCTGCAACTAAGTCTGCAAGATCCTTATGTCTGCCCATTTTTCTGGTCTATTCCTGAAGAGTATATCCTTATCGTCACTCTCAAAGTTGTCTTTTATTTATTTCACCTGATCAGATAAATTAAAACAAAATACCCATTCACCCTCATGTTGTTTAGCATGTTTAAACTGTGGAAAACATGGTAAAAAAAATACAAACAAACCCGTTCTTTCTTTTTGCATCTGCTGGAAGATCATCATCATCATCTGTCTGCAAATCAGACATCAGGGTTGCCTGCGGAAGTTTCAGTCGAGGTTCCTGATACTTTTCTATAAAACATCTCATCGTTAACACACAACAACCCCCAGACAGACATCAATCTTAAAATTAACCTAAAAAGGAACCTCCTGACAGTTGTTCTGTTCTATATATTGTATTTGTGCAGCGTTCAAGTATCTTTCGAGCGGTTTGCGTGCACACTACAGACTGACAGAAGAGCTGTTCATGCGACCGTTGTGATTCTACAGTCAATGGCCCAATCAGCTACAGCATTTCTAAAAGCTTCATCAGGACTTTCATCACCATCTCTCGGAGTCACTTTTTGTGTAAAACTCATAATTTTCGGCCATGACTTACACAGAATAGCTTCTTCTGAGTTTGGCAGCTTTTGTGGTCTTGTCGTGGTCTGTTGAAAAAAAGTGAATAAACAAACAAGACCTACAGACTTTTTTGTTACAGTATAAAATCAAAAATCGCTCATTCAGAGGGCCAATAGCTTAAGCTATATCTAAACTTATAATCATTCTGTTGCCGTTAACTTTATACACGTTTGTGAATTTACCGGTCTGTTACTGCCGGGACATTTCCACGCCTCTAAACATGACGCGGCACAAAACGAAACGTGATTGCGTTACCTGTCAGTCATATGACCTGTTGGGCTTTGGCCAAAGGAAGCGGCGATAGTTCGCACTGGCTTACGCGTTTTGACTTTTACGTTTCTCAAACACAGATCCCGGAAAACAGTTTAATTTGCAAACCGAAACCTGTTTTGGGGCGTCTCTGCGTTTGTAGAATCTGTGAAATGGCAGAAGCAAGTATTTCAGTGTTTCAGGATCAGTTCAGCTGTTCAATCTGTCTGGATCTACTGAAGGATCCAGTGACTATTCCCTGTGGACACAGTTACTGTATGAGCTGTATTACAGACTGCTGGGATCAGGAGGATCAGAAGAGAGTTTATAGCTGCCCTCAGTGCAGACAGACCTTCACACCAAGACCTGCTTTAGGAAAGAATGTGATTCTTGCTGAGATGGTGGAGAAACTGAAGAAAACAAAACTTCAGACTGATCGAGCTGCTCCCAGTTATGCTGGAGCTGAAGATGTGGAGTGTGACGTCTGTACTGGGAGAAAACACAAAGCTGTCAAGTCATGTCTGGTGTGTCTGAACTCTTACTGTCAAACTCACTTTGAGCGACATGAAGAACTTCACTCAGGAAAACGACACAAAGTCACTGAAGCCACTGGAAGACTTCAGGAGATGATCTGCTCTCAACATGACAGACTGCTGGAGGTTTTCTGTCGCACTGACCAGACATGTGTTTGTTTGCTGTGTACGATGGATGAGCATAAAAATCACGACACAGTTTCAGCTGCAGCAGAGAGAACAGAGAAACAGGTGAACAAATACAATTCTTAATGTGTAGAATAAATGAGAATGTAATGAAACAAAGAAATTGTATAATATCTACGTAGGGTATTTGTATGATAACCCGAACAGCTGAATTATCTTTTATTTCTCTGTTGAACAGAAACTATTGGAGGACAACCAGAGGAAACACCAGCAGAGGTTCGAGGAGAAAGAGAAGAAGCTTCAGGATCTCAGAGAGGCTGTGAAGACACACAAGGTGAGTCTTGACTCTTGAGTAATAATAATTCATCACCTTGGCATTATAAAGTTCTATTTGCTTTCTGAGCAGTTTTGAGGTAACAAAAACTTTGTAGGTAAACTTTATTTTCTAAACTGTTTGCAAATAAACATGCATTTCATATTTTGAAAAGTTTTATATGTATTAGTGTTTATATATTATATAGCATATTTTAAAAACTTTTTAAAATATAAAATGTATATTAAGTTGCAAACAGTTAGGTTTTATGCTTAAGTTATGCCATTAAAACATCGACATCTGCTGACGGACACAATGCTTCGTTGTCACAGGATCATGCCAGCATGAGGAAATTACTCACTTTGCCAAGTGCACTCTTATTTTCTTTTCCAAGTTCACTCCAAACGTCTACATAATGGCACGCAAATGCAGCTGTTCACTCCAAAGTCTAAACTCCAAGGGCTCGGCCCATCGAAGGGAGTAGGGCATAGGAATGATGACTTCATTTGAAATTTTCCCCATGACAGCTCGTGACGGTTCGGTATGAATAGGCGTACCATTACACCCCTAATAAATATGCGAATAACTCATTTTGGACAAAAAAATTATCTTTTTATTCCAAGCCGAAAAAATGGTGCTGCTGTTTCTGACTCAGTTTCAGTCAGATTGTAATGATTCTGTGTGGCCTCTATATCGCGGTGGGGACCTAAACCTGAATGCACACAAGCTCATGGGGACTCGTGTCACCGTGGGGACCAAAATGTAGGTCCCCATTGTCAAAAAAGCTTATAAATCTTACAGAACAATATTAAAAAAAAATCTAAAAATGCAAAACATTTTCTATGATCTTTAGGTTTAGGGGTAGGGTATAACATATAAAGTTTGTACAGTATTAAAATCATTACGCCGATGGACTGTTCCCACGGATATAATAAATCACACGTGTGTGTGTGTGTTAACAGAGCTCTGCACAGACAGCAGTGGAGGACACTGAGAGGATCTTTACTGAACTGATCCGCTCCATTGAGAGAAGACGCTCTGAGGTGATACAGCTGATCAGAGATCAGGAAAAGACTGCAGTGAGTCGAGCTGAAGGACTCTTGAAGGAACTGGAGCAGGAGATTGATGATCTGAGGAGGAGACATGAGGAGATGAAGCAGCTTTCAAACACAGAACATCACATCAGTTTCCTTCAGGTAACACAACACTGGACTTTAATTTCAAATTATATAAGAACATTTTTTTTCATTTTAAATAATTTGGTATTGAAAATAAGAGTTAAGGTAGTTATGTATTATTCATAAAAGTAGAAACAAAAATCACTTGGCCTACATAATGCAGTTGTGAATTAGTTCCATAACTAAAACTGAGATTAGTAATTGCGACCTCGTCTGCCTCTAAATGACGTTGATAATTACTTTCATCAAAATAATCATCAAGTACAAAATGTTTTTACAAACATGATCGCTTAGCAAACTCTAAAAGAAGGCTGTATAGGGGTCTCCAACCTCCAATGTTTTTTTACCTAAATTTGAAAGTTTATGTTTTTTGTTACAGTCAATTTAACCTTATATCATCATAACCATTCACATAATTGCGTATTAGCAATTAAAAGATAATTTTTTTATGTTTAAATGGTATTCGAAATTGTTTTCATAACCATCACATCCTGTCCACCCTCAAGACTATGGGTGTCTCCGGAATGGTGCTACAATGGTTCAGGTCTTACCCCTCAGGTAGGTCATTTAGAGTATCCTGGAGAGGTGAGGTCTCTGAGTCCCAACATCTCGACACAGGGGTGCCTCAGGGCACAGTGCTTGGTCCATTGCTATTCTCTGTATACATGACATCCCTAGGCTCTGTCATTCGGGAACATAGCTTTTCCTATCACTGCTATGCGGATGATACACAACTCCATCTGTCTTTTCAGCCTAACACTCCGACTGTTTCTGCACGCATCTCAGCATACCTAGCCGACCACCACACCTGCGCTTGCGGTGGAATGTAAACACGCATGAGAATGAACGAGGAAAACTCTCGCGGCGAATAAAAGGGCTTACAGTTAATGAAGAGTGCTTCTAGGTCGAGACAGCACATCTCTTTCATCACTGTTGTATCTGTACAGCACTTTTCATTGATTCTGCGTTGCGGTCCGCTATGAACAGCTGGTAACCGGGAAGATGTAGCGTGCTGTGCGGGATGAAGTCATTCAGCCACGTTTCCACGAAAAACAAAACAGCAGAGCTTGAAAAATCCTTATTTGTTCGGGAAAGAAGAGGTAGTTCAAAAAATATAATATAATAATAATCAAAAAACGGTAAAAGATCACATGGTGTGCACTGCCGAATGTTCAGCAGTTAATCTCTTGTGAAACTGATATATGGGAAAAACATAACACGGGACAAACTAACAAACACACTAAAACAACTGGAGAGCTCCACACCGAGGCAGCCATCTGCAGCGCCATCAATGGACAAAGATAATATAATCAATATAGGCATAGATTGTTTTTAATAAAATTAACATATGAAATAACTTTTGGTTAACATTTTCAGTCGGGCTGATAACGTTATCCACCAGGACTTGAATTCGCGCATACAGAATTACTAAATAAAACATTTGCTATATAAGCACTGTTTCCGTTCATTAAGTCAAAGAGAACAAAAACGTACCTTCTTTATAACTGGCGCAGAATATCACTTAGGGAAAATTTTGGTTTCTGCAATAGAATAACTGTCTTATATCCTAAAAAGGATATATAGCTTATTATAAATTATTCGCTGGTCAGAGTGCACAGATGGAACACAATACATGACTTTCGTACAGCTTTCCTGTAGCTCAGTGGTAAAAGCATTGGTTGTAAGGTTGATCGTTCGATCCCAGGGGATTGCAAATACCTATGTAAAATGTATAGGATAAAGCAATGTAAGTCGCTTTGGATAAAAGCGTCTGCCAAATGCCTAAATGTAAATGTATAGGTGAATGCCAGCGACTGTAATGGGAAGTATAATCCTACTGGGTAATACTGAACCACTTTCATGTGTACAACGAGACCGGACCGTTGGTTTGTCCAGCTATGCCGTCAATTGAGGAAAGGCACATTCATTTTTGGATGCACGTTGAGTAATGTATTTTGTGTTTCTATCGTATTTAATTGCGCACATCTTCTTATCGCATAATTTATGTGCGTCTTTGCGTTTGTGTCTGCGCACAGCACGCACATCTTCTACATTTACATTTTACATTTAGTCATTTGGCAGACGCTTTTATCCAAAGCGACTTACAGAGGTAAACATTGAAGCAATTCGGACAACGCAAGTACAACAAAAAGCAAAAGTGCAATCATAAAACTGGCTTCATAAAGCTACCACAGTATACAGTGCTAAGTTAGGTTAGATTTTTTTTTTTTTTTTTTGTAGAAAGAGATAGAAGTCAGGACTAATCGGTAAGGGTTGACGGAAGAGATGTGTTTTCAGACGATTCTTAAAGATGGCTACAGAATCTGCAGATCTTGTTGCCGCGGGCAGATCGTTCCACAAAAGTGGTACCGATCCAGAGAAGGTTCGTGATCGTTTTTTACCTTTTTGGATGGCACCACAACGTCGTTCGTTTGCAGAGCGCAGAGATCTGGTTGTACATACGTCTGCATTAGCGAAAGAAGATAAGGGGGAGCCACCATGGTGACTTGTAGGCTAGGAGAGGGATTTGAATTTGATGCGAGCCGCATAGGGAGCCAATGTAACTTAAGAAGAGAGGAGTGACGTGTGCTCTCTTCGGTTCATTGAAGACCACTCTTGCCGCTGCATTCTTATCATCTGTAGAGGTTGGTTGTGCAAGCAGGGAGTCCAGCCATTAGCGCATTGCAGTAGTCCAGTCTGGACAGAACAAGGGCCTGGACTAGGACTTGCGTAGCATGCTCTGATAGGAAGGGTCTAATTTTTCGAATATTGTAGAGGATGAATCTACAGGACCTTGCGGTGCTGGCAACCTGATCTGTGAAATTAAGCTGATCATCGATGACCACTCCCAGGTTTCTGGCCTTTCTGGAGGGTGTGATGGTTGATGAGCCCAGTTGAATAGAGAAGTTGTGATGAGTCTTTGTGTCAGTCCAAATAATCAGTAATAATGTTCCAACTAGAGGCAACACATTTCGTGTTTATAATGGGGTTTATTGTCTTTGTTGAGTGGCGACGAGACATGGCCGTAACACTGGTTGATCAAGAAGGGCAAAAGCGCTCGCGTTATTTATTATGTTACCATTCCCTGATCTAATGCAAGCTTGCTTCTATCTCACACAAACTCTGTATGATGTATAGGGTTGTTTGTTTATAGTCTTTATAACATCGTATTTAAAAGGTAAAACAGTTAGCTATATTTTTAACTACTATTTAACATAATCTTTTTTTAATAAAACCTTACCAATCCTGCTCAAGTCGCGCTGGCAAAGTTGATGTATTGGCTTGATCATCTTCATTTTCCGTATCATATTCGGGCTCGAATTGAATAAGGAAGTATCGATGACCTTTTATCACCTATCTGTCAGTACAATTGCATGGGAACATGATTTCCCTCACACTCTTGCAGTATTCAACCAATCACTGGTTAACTGGCCAATCATAGGACACATTTCAGAGAGGCGGGGCAAAGAGGAGATACAAACATGCACAGTGTGTGGAAAATACAGCGTTTTTTTTACCTTAAATTGTGTATACACATTACATTACATCTAAATTTGATCCATTTGGCGTTCCATACGTTTCAACGCAAGTTTCACCTTGGCACGCCTAAAGTTCAACTTTTTTAAAACTATTAACAGCTTAACAAAGCGATCTGACTTATGAAATACCTAAGTACATCACTGCACCCCTTCACGAGCACTGGGGGTGAGAGAAACTGTGGTGTAGTCTGTTTACAGCCTCATGTTAGCTTTTTACTTCTGGCAATACTATTTAGGCTTTAAGAATAATAGTAGTTGTGTTCATTTGTAAAAATAATTTTGCATGTGCATGGCCTGCCGGCCCATTCAACCTTTGTTACTATTACAATGTGTATATGGACATATGGGGGGAAAAAATGTTTTATTCCCACTGGAAACCTTGAATATACTATTCAAGACAAAAGAACAACAATTCCATCCATCCATCCATCCATCCATCTTGTTCCGCTTATCCGGGGCCGGGTCGCGGGGGCAGCAGTCTAAGCAGGGACGCCCAGACTTCCCTCTCCCTCACTTCCTCCAGCTCTTCCGGGGGGACACCGAGGCGTTAGACATAGTCCCTCCAGCGTGTCCTAGGTCTTCCCCGGGGTCTCCTCCCGGTGGGACATGCCCGGAACACCTTCCCAGGAAGGCGTCCAGGGGGCATCCGGAAAAGATGCCCGAGCCACCTCAGCTGCCCCTCTCGATGTGGAGGAGCAATCTACTCTGAGCCGAGTTTCTCACCCTATCTCTAAGGGATCGGCCTCATTTTGTATCCGGGATCTTGTCCTTTCGGTCATGACCCAATGTGCATAAGAGTAGGAACGTAGATTGACCGGTAAATCGAGAGCTTCGCCTTGCGGCTCAGCTCCTTCTTCACCACGACAGACCGGTACAGCGACCGCATTACTGCAGAAGCTGCACCGATCCGTCTGTCAATCTCCCGTTCCATCCTTCCCTCACTCGTGAACAAGACCCCCAGGTACTTGAACTCCTCCACTTGAGGAAGGAACTCTTCACCTACCTGAAGTGAGCAAGCCACCCTTTTCCGACAGAGAACAACAATTGTATTACTTAATTAATACCTAAATTCAATTTTATACAGTATATTATAAAATAAACTACATACAGAATACACCAATATTACAGTTTTAGAGCTCAGACCACATTAGAATGGTTAGAAGAGCTGGTGTGTCCCATACTGCTATTATCTATAAGCTTATCTTCAGTCAGGTGTGTGAAGTAAATTTCTTCCACAGTGCCCTTAGTTATCTCATATGAAACATTGTGAAGCATTGTGAAGTAATATAAATCTACTATACTATTTATTATAGTGAAACTGATTTGGGGAAAGAGATCTAATGACTAGTTAAAGTCTGAAGTTTAAAGGTGTCATGAACTGGGCTTGTTTATTGTTTCATAATGTTGTATGAGGTAGGGTTGGGCCGATAGACGATGACATCGTCCATCGCCAATGGCTGACAGCAATCACGATGTTGGACAGGCATCGTGATTCCCCTGCATGACGCAATTTTCAACATCAGGAGGGTCAGTGGTCATCCACACATCCCGTAACGCACATTCCCAAGACAAATGTTGACAGCCGAGTCCACAGTATGACATGCTGCGCATGTGTCGAGCTCATCCATTCATGCTTATCCGCAGTTGACTATGATTTGGAAGCTACGCGACGAGTGTGTCCGCGAAACGGAGACGGACGTAGAAAGTGAACGCAAATAGTGATTCGTAGTAATGCGCTCACGTTGTGTGTGTGTAAACTTGTCAATGACGACCTGAACTGTGCGCGTCCGCAATGGCAGCAGGACACATCAGGGCCGCGGGACCCGGTCAGTTGACTAATCACAAAGCCTACACTGCTGGGCTCACGATCTACTCGTCTTTCTACATGAAAGAACAACTGGAAGAAATTCCAAATTTGCAAGTTGTATATGTGCGAGTACTTGTGAAATAGATCATGCTGTCTTGCAAACTGGTCACAAAATGTGTTTTGGTCGCAGTCTGGGGCACTGATATAATTGTTTTTAATGTTTTGGCAGATGGCCATCTAGCAAACTGATATACCCCAACCCCCGCCTCGCCCTGCCTAGTACTCGTGAGAGTCCTTAGCAGCGGTAAGTAAGAGCGTTGCACACGACCGGGCAGCGCGAGGCGAGCTGTTCCCGGGAGTTGTGGCAGATTAGGGACAAATCGGCGAAATACTTGAAAAAGGGAAAAGGGGGCAGGTGAGAAATCCAGAAGCATGGGCACCTCAGAATGCAAAAAACACAGCTAACCTGGCTGAATCGACGACTGTCACGTCTGGCGGAGGCTGATCTAACTGTGTTAGAGCAGAGATTGCGAGAAGCGAATGTCAACTGGAGAACAGCAGCACAGGCAGAGTTTATATGCTCTAAGGTAAGGGGGTGGGGCCTTACCTGGCATTGGCTGCTTGCTTCTGTCTAGCCGCTTCTGCAGAGGTCAGGTACTTCCCATAGGTGGATCTCGAACACGAGATGATAAAAGAGAACCAGTGCGGCGCTAACTTCCAGATTGCTCTAGAAAAATATGTCATTCTTACGGCACTCTATATGGCCTCTCTAGCAAAGGAAGTTTGTTGTTAATTGATAAAGGCTGATGATTTTCTGCGGGGATGCCAATGATACACAGAGCATCAGCTCCTTCTCAGTCCTTAAATTGACGCTTCTCACTCCTCCTCATCCTGTGATTTGAAAACCAACCACTTTTAACAGATCTCTGTAAAAGAAAATTCACTGTAAATGTTATGATTTTTTTAAACTGAAATGCTTTATTTTGTTGCATCAAAAAGACTTTAGCACAGTTAATTAATATGCATGATTAAAAACGCAGACTTCTAAAGGTCTCGCTTAGTGCTAAAATAAACAAACACACATCAGATTGTACTCTAGTGATGTGAATGTTTGTGGTGGAAGAAGTAGTGGGTGCTGTGAAGTGGAGGAAATAAAGTGGATGAAATTCTATTCTGTTCTGTTTAGAGTTTTCAGTCTCTCTCTGAATCTCCTGGATCTACAGACAACATCCCTGTCAGTTCTCTTCTCTTGTTTGATGATGTTGGAAAATCTGTCAATCAACTGAAAGAAAAGGTGGAGGATCTCTGTAAAGAAGAGAATGAAAAGATATATGGCAAAGGTAAAAATCTGATTGAGACTTTCCCTGCATTAGCATAAAATGTCAAATAAGACATTTGTGCATTTAACATGAGTATGATTTTACATTATATTCACACACTAATGAAACTTACCATAAAACTTTATTTCTTTAGTTTCATACGTTGAAATTATTCCCACCAATGAACCCAAGACCAGAGTGGAGTTCCAACAGTGTAAGACACATCATCTCAAAAACATATTAGGATAATTTAATAAAGTCTAACATGTCAAAATAATCATTTTAAATAGACACTATTGTTTTTAGCCAACAAAACCTTAACAGGTTGATAGAAGAGTGTTTAAAAAGATCTGGTCTCAAATACCACGTCTACCTTTTAACCTTTTAAGAGAAAGATATTCATTAATTATTATTTTTGCCAATCGAAGTGCAGGAGTGAAATGTTCTGTGCTCTTGTATGAATGTCATATTAGCTTAAAGTAATTTTCATTAAACATATTAAACTTATATAAATTACATGAGGTTAATTAAATAGGTTACCATGTAAACTTTGATACCCCTATACTGTATATTATGATTCTATAAAAAATGGAAATCCACTTTAAATGAAACTTAAAAACTTTTTTATTCAAAATTTTATATTACTCAGATTTCCGCCAGTTCTCTCTGGATCCAAACACAGCACATAAGAATCTTTGTCTGTCTGAGGAGAACAGAGTGGCTACTGACACTGACACAGAGGAGCAGTATCCTGATCATCCAGACAGATTTATTTACTGGGCAGGTGTTGTGTAGAGAGAGTGTGTGTGGACGCTGTTACTGGGAGGTTGAGTGGAGTGGAGACTCAGTGGATATAGCAGTGTCCTATAAGAGCATCAGAAGGAAGGGTGGTGATGTTGTTGATGATGTTGTTGATGATGTTGATGACGGTGATGGTGATGGTGATGAAGATGGTGATGGTGATGAAGATGGTGATGGTGTTGGTGATGACACTGATGAGTGTGTATTTGGAGGTAATGATCACAACTGGTGTTTGTTGTGCTCTCCCTCTGAATGTTCGTTCTGGCACAATAACATGGAGACTAAACTCCCAGTAGTGTCCAGATCTTCTAGAATAGGAGTGTTTGTGGATCACAGTGCAGGAATTCTGTCCTTCTACAGCGTCTCTGACACAATGAGCCTCATCCACAGAGTCCACACCACATTCACTCAACCTCTCTATCCTGGGTTTTGTTACGTAAGAGCTCAATAGCAAAGCTGTTTAGATTTTTAAATGTTTAGATTTTGCTTTAAATACATATGTGTGTTCCAAATTATTAATATATCATTTTAACACTGCCTTTGAGAGAGGAGATTGATCTGTGTAGATCTGCTTATTGTTATACAGTATATTTAACTTCCTGTATATTTTATATCATTGTTGAACAAAACGTCTTCATTTGGGTGATTTGCTGTATGGTCTATAATTTTGCCAACTGAGGTTCACCAAGCTGAGCTTCCAGACCTAAATGCGTTTGTCTTTCACTTTTTCCACACACAGGGCTTTGAAAATAGCTTTCTATGCATTAGCATTTTCTTTACTTGGGTAGTAAATTTCAATTTAATTTCAATATAATTTGTAACCATTTAATGTACACACACACACAATTTGTGCCTTTCAAAAATGTATAATAAAAGTTATGATGTGTACAGTCTGCCATCAACATCGCTGAATATTACAGTATGTTAAGAAAGAACGTCACTTTGACAATTAGAAAGTTGTGAATGTGTTCACTTTTTCTTGACCACTTTCTAGCACATGATGCATTTTTTTAAAACATGTTAACAAAGTGTGCTTTGTATTTACCTGCAACATGATTGGTTATTTTGAGGCCTGGTTACAAGCAAAAACATGAATTAAACATGTTTGAATTGATCACTTTAATTCACAATTGTTTAAAATTGGTTCGAATGAAATCAACTTCTAAAAAGCCAATTAGGCAGATTGTTTAAAAAATACCTTCAAATACGAATGGGGGAATCTGGCTTTTATTATCCTTACCTTTGAAAGATTATATTTACAGCTTATTACCACTGGTATAATTGGAACATTTTCACAACGACACCTCTTGAGCAAATCCATTTTTGTTTAATTAAGGGTTTTTAATCATAACAGTAAGAGTCAATTCTAACAATATACATCTGCACAAAACAAGTGTTTTAGAATGCAGCACAATATCTTACAGCAACTATAAGCAAAGGGCAGGTGTAAGATTTGATGGAGGGCGTTAAGCATCCAAGCAGGTGCTTTCAGCACGTAGGATCACCTGTGATGAGCAGTTTTCAGGTGTTGTGTTTAGTGAGGTGATGGAAAGTGATGCTTTGGTTTTGTAGCTGTTGGGCAGATTGACTGTGCGATTAACTTATATACATACTTCAAGTTATTGTTTTGTTTATATATTTATTTTTACAGAAGCTAAAATACATATATGTTTCTCAGGAAATGAAATATAAACAATTTACACCAAAAAACATTTTCAGAGGTTTACACCAACCAGACTAAGGATCACTGAATGTATCTAACTATTGTAATAGTTGTGTGTACGAGTCTCTTTACTTTCATGAATGTAAAAAGATGAATCTCAACATTATACAGTTACTGCTGGACATGAGTCAAATATACAGAAATGCTGAAAAAGCAAAGATTCTGGAGGACCTGGATTTTTCTAAAGATCTGAACAGTTTAATGACTCAGGACAAAAAAAACCCAAAAAGTGTCAAAGTGTCATTGGGTTTCAAAATTCCTCTTATTTTTCCCAAATATTCAGCATTTTCCAGATTCTGCAAAGGGGTGTAAACTTTTGACTTGAACTGGCACATCCATAATGCTGGTTTAGCCCAGCATTCTTCTCTCTTTGCCCATTCCTCACACACTGGTGAACTACAAATTGAGTTTTAAGGTCTGATTTGAGGATTTGACACTTGTAATAATTTTTTACTCTGTTTTATTGAAATTTACTAAACACAATACACTCCCACAAAGGCTTTTAAACAAAATATTACGTTAAGTGTAACATGACAAAAAAAGACGTAAAATGAGAGTGAACAATAAATCTAAAAGCTGTCATTTTATTTTTGTGATAGCCTACTGACATCTAGTGGACATTCAGTGTGTGAACGTGCACAAAAGCGTTTTGCACACGTCCCCAAACAGAACCAGGAAGCATTTGAAGTTGGAAACCGAAACTTGCTTTTGAGTTGTTATTTGTCAGTAAAATGGCAGAATCTAGTATTTCATGGGCTCAGGATCAGTTCACCTGTTCAATCTGTCTGGATCTACTGAAGGATCCAGTGACTATTCCCTGTGGACACAGTTACTGTATGAGCTGTATTACAGACTGCTGGGATCAGGAGGATCAGAAGAGAGTTTATAGCTGCCCTCAGTGCAGACAGACCTTCACTGCAAAGACCTGCTTTAGGAAAGAATGTGATTCTTGCTGAGATGGTGGAGAAACTGAAGAAAAAACAAAACTTCAGACTGATCGAGCTGCTCCCAGTTATGCTGGAGCTGAAGATGTGGAGTGTGACGTCTGTACTGGGAGAAAACACAAGCTGTCAAGTCATGTCTGGTGTGTCTGAACTCTTACTGTCAAACTCACTTTGAGCGACATGAAGAACTTCACACTGGAAAGAGACACAAAGTCACTGAAGCCACTGGAAGACTTCAGGAGATGATCTGCTCTCAACATGACAAACTTCTAGAGATTTTTTGTCGCACTGACCAGACATGTGTTTGTTATCTGTGTTTGATGGATGAGCATAAAAATCATGACACTGTATCAGCTGCAGCAGAGAGAACAGAGAAACAGGTGAACAAATTAAATCCAAATATATGGGACATTATAGAATATGTGAGAATGTAATGAGACTATAAAATTGTATAATACTTGAATATTGAAATTAAATATTGATATACTCATCCCAAACAGCAAGTTATTTGTTGTTGTTTCACCAACAGAGACTATTGGAGGACAACCAGAGGAAACACCAGCAGAGGATCGAGGAGAAAGAGAAGAAGCTTCAGGATCTCAGAGAGGCTGTGAAGACACACAAGGTGAGTTTTGAGTCAAAGAGAAACATAAATACTGTTGCTGTTTCACACTCAGTCTAATCCTAATGATTCTGTGTGTGTGTGCGTGCGCGTGCGTGCGTGCGCGTGTGTGTGTGCGCGCGTGTGTGTGTGTGTGTGTGTGTGTGTGTGCGTGTGTGTGCGTGTGTGTGTATTAACAGAGCTCCGCACAGACAGCAGTGGAGGACACTGAGAGGATCTTTACTGAACTGATCCGCTCCATTGAGAGAAGACGCTCTGAGGTGATACAGCTGATCAGAGATCAGGAAAAGACTGCAGTGAGTCGAGCTGAAGGACTCTTGAAGGAACTGGAGCAGGAGATTGATGATCTGAGGAGGAGACATGAGGAGATGGAGCAGCTTTCACACACAGAACATCACATCAGTTTCCTTCAGGTAACACAACACTGCATAGTCAATGAATAATGCAAAAAATGCAAACTGAATTTCATAATAGATAAAATAAATGATTATGATAATTAATGATTATTTTAGATTTGTGGTGGACGAAATAGTGGCTGTGTGAAGGAAATAAAGTTTTTGAGGTATTTGTTCTATTCAATTGATAGAGTTTCAAGTCTCTCTCTGCATCTCCTGGATCTACAGACAATATCATCTTCAGTTCTTCTCTCTCTTTCGATAATGTGGTGAAATCTGTCTCTCAACTGAAAGAAATGGTGGAAGATTTGTGTAAAAAAGAGATTGAAAAGATATCTGACCGAGGAAAGAATATGAATGACCAAGACTTTACTTTCAGAAAGTCTGACAGTATGTATTATGACAGAAAAAATGCAGAGCATATTAAAATGAGTATGAGGGTTTCATATGAAAATCAAAATAATTGTCGCTTTATTTCCTTAGTTACATCCATTGAGATTATTCCCCTCAAAGGATCCAAAACCTTTGGGGAAATCCTATGTAAGTCACATTCTCTTGATTACAGATTAAGACAATATTATCAAATCAGACACTGTTAAAAAAAATATATATATATACCAGGGCTTGAAATTGAACACTTAAAATAATTCCTTATACCACATTTTAGAAAAATCGACAAATTACCTAAATTATTGATGGGCGGACAACCACATGACAACACCTAATGTCAAGCCTGGTATACATATATCGTATGTCCAGCACAATTTTTTTTCACATTTTAGGATTTCTGTCATCATTTATTCAACCTCATGTCATTCAAACCCAATGATTTCTTTCTTTGAAATACAAAATATATTTTGAGAAATGTACTCTTGTGTCCATACAGTGGAATTCAATAGGGTTCAATATTGTTTGCTTATAAACATTATTCAAAATATCCTTTTTTTGTGGTCTGCAGAGTACACGTTATGGAAAAGGAATGGAATGACATGTGGGTAAATAAATGCTGAAAGAACTTTTTGTGTAACTATCTCTTTAAGACATTGTCATCCTTCAGGCCATTATAAAAGAGACTTCTAAAAGTCTGAATATCTCCTTGAATTTCAAAATTTGTTAAAAAAAAAAACACTTTTTATATAAAGGTCTTAACTAAAAGTCTGTGTGTGTCTCAGCTTGGGAAGAGAGTGGCGGGTTCGTCTTGAAAGCTCAGGTGTCTTCCACTGGACAGTTGCCGCAGAAGAAAAATAAAATAGTGATGAAGGTGAGCACGATCTGGAAACTATGAAAATTGAAGGATGTGAGGGCTTATTCAAAAGGATCCTTTTCAGTGGTGGCTGGTGCTAAGTATTTTCGGAGGGTCAGTTATGTAGGTCTGAATGTAGTTGGTGAAGCCATTTGACAGGTGATATAACCTGATGCATCAGCACCACTTAGCTAAAAATGTTTGCTTTAATAAATACTTTAGTAAACGTTATAGTATTTTTTCATGTGTGAGCACTTTGAGATTGTAAACAGGGAAAACAGTAAAAGACATAACTGTTACCACGCAACATCCTGTGATTAAGTGGGTTTCATCTGCTTTTATCGCATCACATTGTTCGCTTCGGATATAGACAGCATCACTGAAAATGGGTTCTTTGTTGCATCTCGTCCAATGTAAACAAGTGTGAATAGGATGAGTAAAGCTTGTCCTCATTCACTTGACTGCAGATGTGAATTTGAAAATCGGGTCGATCGGTCTGAGCTCCAAATAAAAGAAAATATGTTTTATGTCAAGAAAACGAAAACATCTGGACATCCTGAAGCGAGCCAATCAGAGAGCAGCCTCAGGTCACCTGCAATCTGAATAATTGGCCAATTTGACCATTTTTATTCTGATTTAGGTGTTTAAGTGGTTCTCTTTCATTCGGATTTGGCTTTTAGTATTTTATGGAATACAGTGGTCTATGTGTAATCGTAGTTATTCATTTGGCCGGCGCTCCGCACATAGCCTGTGCATGCATTTTTACAAAAATTATTCAAATACCATTTTTGATAGCATTTTTAAATAAATACTGAAAAATTTTAATGACGAATTTTGCAACATGTTAAACAAAAATATGTTTAAACAGGATAAGTTTGTGTGGCAGTCACCGCAAGAGCACCAGAGGTGGAGAAAGATGGAGGTTCATGTAGAACCAGAGAAGCAGTTGAAATTCAAGGTGAAACATATCTCTCTTTAACGTTTTTTTTAAATCTATCTTTAACGTGACAGACATATAGCGTGTCATCGCGGCTCAGTTTAGTTTCTTTAAATTGTACCTGCTGGGTTAAGTTTAATTCATAAACCGAGATGGTCCTAACTGCAGAACACAGATCCAACGAGGCGAGGTTAGATCCAGATCCAGTCCTCCCACTTTATATACTTAGCCGCAATTGGAGAGTAAGTTGCAACCTGTGGTCGCCAACGTTTGCAATGTAACATTGATGTTATTAATGTAACTCTTCATTTGATTAATAAGGTAGTCGAGACAGATTCATAATTTAGTGTACACCTGTAAGTAATGATCACAGTTAAATGTACATGTTTACCCTAACCCAAACCCTTACCGTAAACATAAATCTATTAAAATACGTTATTAAATACATTCATACATTTAAAGTGTTGTGGCAAAACTGCTGCAGAAATCTGTCGATCAATCAAAATGCAGTGGAAGAAGAGTGGATCCAGTGATCGTCGAGTAATTCAAAAACAAAAAATCATCTACATTACACATGGAGCACTGCGTTTCCCCCACTGACCATTATTACTGACGCACAGCCGCTAAACTCTCAATAGGGGCTGGCTGCAGACAGTGGGCGAGTGTAGCTCCACTCTCGAACAGGAAATACGTCCCTCACTAATAACCCGAGCTGATATGCGTCACCTGATTCTGACCTCAACCCGGAAATAATGTATGTGTAATGTAAATAAAAACCGTAAATCATTAGTAACATTGTTTTAACGTTATTAAAAACCTTTAATGTACTCACCCCGACGTTGCTCCCAGGTTGTGGTAGTTATTCCAAGTTTACTTTGTCTTGATTGCAGCATTTTCATGACGAAGGTGCTGAAGGCACTTTTTATATTCCCAGCAAGTTGAAAGAAATTGAGTAGGTGTATAATCTGTAGTTTGAGGCCCCCTTCCATTTTTTTTTTACCGTACAGTTACCAATGTTACATTCCACAGATTTAAAAAAGTTAATATTGTAGTGAACATTAAATGAAACATCAAATAAAAAATGTGAACACAAATAATTTAGGATATTTTTATTTAAAGCAAAATATCATACTAATCAACCACAGTGAAACATTGAACAGTTTCCACAAATTAAAGACTCAGACAGGCATTTCCCACCTATGCATATGATTTAATGAATTTTTACTGTATTTACAATCAAAACATATTGAGTACTTTCACTTTCTAACAAAATCTTTCACCCACCATTGAATCCATTTCCCTATTTAGACCTAAAGATAACAGGTTCACCCTGGTCAAACATGTAGGACCATCCTAAATAATAACTTCATGGGCAGGCCTACCCTCGTTGTATACAATACAACAGTGTGTGAACAGTAGGTGCGTTGGTAGCATAGCATGGAGATCAGAACCTGTGCAAAATTTGGCCTGAAAACAAAAAAAGTAAAACAATAAAAATAAAATAGTTACTTACTTGTCAATGTGCACACCCTTACAGGAAATCTACCATGGTTTCACCACAGTTAAAATAAAAAAAACATTGTTACTGTAGTAAAACTTCTTGGTTACGGATTCAACCTCTGTTCGCTGATGGAGGGAACGAGACATTGTGTCGAACCGACAGATGGGGTTTGAGTCAACCGTTTGACTTGAGAACCTATCATCTTCTGACTAGATTTGAAAAGGCCAATGAAATTGGCGAATGAAATTTGCATGCCGGACTCCGTCCCGGATATCCGGGTATGAAAGGGCAGTGGTGGACAGTAACGAAGTAAATTTACTTGAGTACTGTACTTAAGTACACTTTTTGAGTATCTGTACTTTACTTGAGTATATTTTTTTCTGAGTACTTGTACTTTAACTTCACTACATTTGAACGACAAATGTCATACTTTTTACTCCACTACATTTATAAAAAGGTCAAAAAGTAGAAATTGGTTCTATGCAGGGTTTTCCTGTGTGCGCAATTTATCTGGCTTGCGATCTGCCAGGACCTTTTACTGTTGCCAAGTATTTCAGTTTTTCTAAGCTCGCGGGTTTCCGGCAAGCTTTGAATGGCCATTTGGCAGATTGTTTTACGCAAATCTGGCAACTCTGGGATCTTCCCCACTAAACTAATGTAAACGTAGGAGCTGCTACACCATTGATAGCGCTCTAAAAAGGCAAAAAGAACAATTAAAGAGGAAAACGGCACATGTTCAAGTGTGGTGTCATCATCCGTGGGTTACAATCAGTCAAATATCGTAGAAACATTGTCATGAAAATGATCGGCATAACGGCTAAACGGTAAATAAGCATCACACACACCTTGAGCTACGCGTGCGCGTTAACTCCTGGTCTGCTGCTATATCATTTAAAGCGATTTGGAAAATGAATGATGTTTTTACTGAAGTAACTATAGTTGAAGTATTCCTGTTAAAATATAAACAATAGAACCCTGCCCAAAATACAACATCAGATTGTAGTATGGATACTTGTTGTCTACTTGTATGTGATGGATTCTATTGGTGGGATGATAAATCCTATTGGAACAAAACACACTACAAAGAGGAATTTAATAAAAAAAATTCTCAGCAGGGATGTTATTTGCAGTTAAACCACAGTATACAAAAATTTTACATTTTCTATATATAGGAAACATACTCTAATTAATAATCTTTAGTAAAACCACAGCAACTAAAAATACCAAAGTTTCATTATACTAGCTGTAGTTTATGTTTGTAGTTAAATTATGGTAATAAATCCAGCAAACACATGGCTTCTACACTTTACGAGAACCTTACTACTTACTGGTAAATTATTGCTAAAACTGGTAAAGGGAATATAAAAAATAAAAAAACACTGCTCATAAATACATATAGGCCTAGGGGGCTAATGAGGATAATTAGGCTATTAGTATACAGGATTATGTATAAACTAAAGATATATGTGTTTAACATTTAAAGCTCTTAAAGGAGTTCCTCGCTGCAAAATTTGCCCCCATTGACTTTCCATAGTAGGAATAAAAATGACTATGGAAAGTCAATGGGGGCAAATTTTGGAGTGAAAAGCGGAGGCTGTAGAACCTAGCGAAGATGTTGGGCGTAGCCCAACCCGCAGCTCTGCAGATGTCTGTCAGAGAGACGCCCTGAGCCAGTGCCCACAAAGAGGCTACACTCCGGGTGGGCACTGGCGATTTTGGGACTGGTAGGCCATAGCTACGGCGTCGACGATCCAGTGCGGCAGTCTTTGTTTGAAGACAGCCCTCCCCTTTTGCTGGCCTACAAAACAGTTAACGGCAGTATTTTTATGTGGACAAATATATTACTATTTAATAGTAAAAAAAATTGGTAAACTAAGTGCATCATACATAAGCTGAAATTAGTTGTTTACCTTTGAAATGATCCCTTCTATTTTTATTCGGGTGAGCGTAGTGGCGCCGGCTTGGGTGAGCATCGAGGCAGTAAGTAAAACAGTAGAACGAACAATTAATGAATGAGAAGACTGAGTATATAAGGAGTCTGGGGTGATGATGGATGATGACGGGCAGGTGAGATGATTACAAACACGGAACAGGTGCGGGAGCATGGGACCTGATGGGAAATGGAGTCCTTGGGGGTAACACAGGGAGAAACAGAGGGAAACTTTTTTTTAGACACAAGACATAGACAGATTATCTTAAATAATATTAAATTGTACTGCAGGTTATTTTTATGGTATAAACTGATAGGCAGAGCGAGGCTTCATATGGCTCTGTTTGTTAGGTAAAATTTGGCTAGATTTCACAATAAGTGATAGGCTACTTATCCCGAGATGATCACTGTCCATAGATCACTACAAACATGGTTATTTTTTATTTCTTGATTTACAGAAAATCAGTTATAGACAGACACTGGTTTATGAGTTTACATTCAGGTCAACACCCCCTAGTGGCGAAATGTCATCAAGTTTTGAAACGTTTCGAAACAGTAATGACGTAACGAAGCCTCGTTTGCTAAAAATCACGTGACTTAGCCAGTTTGACACGCTGTTCGAAGCACTGATTCGATACAAAAGATTTGTTCCGGTTTTTCTAAGCTTCATGATCCCCGTTTCGAAAGTGCCCATCACTAGTATAAGCTTTTTGTGTTGTGGTGGTACATTTTACTAGTATTACTATTATTTATTTACCGTATATACACTAAAATATGCAATATGAAGCAGTACTAATCCCCTCGTGTTTTCTATAGAGATGTACAATAATAGCGATGATCTGAAACCATCGCGATGAGGTCAAATATTCACAATGAGACGATTATTTAATAATGGTGACAGGCCTACGTTCAATATGGCTGTTCTTGCGAAGGTAGTCCCTCCTTCCAGTAAAACGAACCAATCGTCAATTGATAAAGACCGACTATTCTCTGGTTTCTCTGACTGAAGGCTCTAGTGAGGTGCTTGCCATCCTGTCCGCAGGTGCAGTGGCTGAAGCAACCTTGAAATAGGTGATATTTAGCACAATTTAAACTTAGTAAACCAAAGTTATGGTACAATTCATGTCAGGTTTGATTTTTGATCAGAGATATGCTGTTTAATTGGGATTGTAGAAATATAAGTGTTGCCCCATTCAAGTAGATAGGACTGTGGACTTGCTATTACGTAAATAACTGCCCAGAGACGTTGCAAACATGGCCGCCGAGTGGCCCGACTTCAGTCAACTGACTTTGTCTGGATCCAACCTTGCCCCCTGGATCTCGTGTTCTGCAGTGAGGAGTTACTGCACAAACCTAGACACTTCAATGCATTTAAATATGAGGCAAATTACAAGTTTTTTATTGAGAAATTTTGCTTAAAATAAAAATGATGTATGTTTAACATGTTTAAACAGGATTTCTTTTCGGTGCAGCAACAGCAGAGGAGCAGAGAACTGGAGGTTCATGTAGAACCAGAGAAGCCGTTCAAGTTCAAGGTGAAAATATCTCTGTTTAACAAACATACCACGTGTCATCTGCTTGGATCGGTTTAGTTTCTTTAAATTGTGCCAGCTGGGTTTAGTTTAATGCACAAACCCAAGCCAATGAATCTCACTTCGATAATGATCTAATAAAGGGGTGATATGGCGGGTTTCATGTTTGCTTTTGATGTAGTATAACAGTTTGTGCATGTAAAAGATGTCCAAAGTCTTGCACAAAAAGATTACTCTAAACAGAAGTCTGATCCAGATCCGCCTGGGTAAATCACACCTCCACATACACGGCAGTTTTTGGTAATGTTTGCATGAAGCACGCAAATATACACCCAAAGAAGAAAGCGTAGCTTCTCGATCGTTCCAGCATGAGAGTTGTGCGCTCTGTGCTTTCACACACTTGCATATGTGGTTTTGATCCGCTCGTTTCATTATTTAATATATATAAATTAAATTTTACAATAATGTACGGTATGTGAAATATAATCCGCTTTTCTACCTTATACGTACAAACACATTGTATTGATTAAAAATATAATGAACTTGTTTTTTTGGTGCATGTCATATCACCCCTTTAACATTGGCTCAAGATGAGGGAGATAAAGTTGTGTGCGGATTTATATGTGAAATAACAGCAATAGGAGTGATGTTTTAAAGGTTAGTCAAACCAACAAGATATTTTGTCAATAACACTTAAGTTTACACAGCAAGAAAAAAAAATATTACTAGAAAAGTGTATGTCATGTTTTCAACATAGAAAGCAGGAGACGTTGGAGTAATGAGAAGGAATGACACAGAGTAATAGTGCAGTATGTGTTACGTGTTACCGGTGCTTCTTATAGAGAGTTTTACATCATTTAAACCTAAAGTTATTTTGTATTTCACCTATAAATCTTTTATTAAAAGTTGTAAATATTAGTAATGTTGTGGTCAAGTGTTAAATTGGACAAGCTTCAATGGCGATAGACATGAGTATAATGTCGGAAAACAGATCTCTTCTGTCATCACCTGACCAATCAGTTCTGACTTTTATCTCTTTTCTACTCTTTCTATAGAAAAAAATAGAAAATAAACTAAATTAGCTCTGTATGTGGTAGGCGTTGTGAGACAAGTTTATTGCACTTATGATTTCCGTTGTCCTTATGTTGTTCCAATTGCTACCCATTGCTAAGTCGCTTTGGATATAAACGTTTGCTAAATGTAAATGTAATTGGTTTTACTGATTATTTTGTCTCTGTTTGTCACTCATGCAGGCACCAAGACAAATGTGGTAATAGAGGAATATGAAAGTGACTACTGGGACTGACACAGCAGCAGTATCCTGATTATTCAGACAGATCATTTGATTTGATTCCATTTTCTAATCCTGTTTGATTGTGATTTGATAACTATCAGCTGTCGTGTAGAGTGAGTGTGATTCTGCTGAAACTGTAGTGCCATAAGAGCATAAACAGGAAGGGAGACATATGACACAATGACCTGGGCTGGGTTTCCCGAAACCTTCTTAAATTCTTAAATTATACCTTAAGAGTGATAGCGATATATTCTTAAGAACGACGTAGTGATACGTAGGTTTCGTGACACCCAGCCCAGTTCTAGATTTTGGACTGAACTCCCTCTATGTGGATCACAGTGCAGGAATTCTGTCCTTCTACAGCGTCTCTGACACAATGACCCTCATCCACAGAGTCCACACCACATTCACTCAACCTCTCTATCCTGGGTTTTTGTTACGTGAGGACTCAACACTGAAACTATTTAGGTTTTTAAATGTTTAGATTCTGCTTTAATTACACATGTGTGATCCAAATAATCATTATGTCATTCTTTAACATAGCTTTCAGTTGAAGATTATTCTGTGTATAGATCAACTGTTTAACTTCAGTTTGTACTCTAAAAGACAACAATCTTACACTTGATTCAAAATGTATATTTTCTGTAAAATATTTGTATGAATATCTGTAACATTGTAAAACACATCATCACACACACATCATTTGACAATTTTTTGAGTTAAAGCTGTTGTTTTGTTGTTATGGTTCAGTTATAATTTGACAATAATTACGCATATTGGTTTAGATATACAAGTATCATCTAAAACAAATTTTATGTTTTGTAGTAAGTATAAATAAATTAAAATCCACCTATTCTGAACACACATCCTTTGACAAGATCTTAAGTTAGTGATTCTGTTATCACTTTGCCAAACGTCGTGTTATAAAATAGTTTACTGTAAAACCTGTCTTTGGATTTCTGTCTGTTTTGTGTTTTATTGTTTTTTGTTAAGTAAACGCATTTGGGGAATATTCACAGGCAACTGAGGTTCAGGCCATCAGGATGAGATTTAAGATCTCAGTGACTTCACGTCTTTTTCCATGTATTAAAAATTATACATTTAAAATAACATATGTGCAACATCAGGTGCAAAATGAAAATGAAATTATATATTTGAAAAAATGAAAAAAATGAAAAAATGCATTCGCCGGATTGATTATATATGTTTAAGATAGTCAAGCAAAACTGTAGCAGAATGATCATTCAACTGTTATTTTCCCTAAATGCATTAACATTAACAATTTAATGTCAATTAATTTTAATTTACACACAGCGCTTTGGGTGTTGCAAAATTCAATGTGGATGTGAAAATGCATTTCGAGCTGGCCACGCCCCTCCCCGACATGAAGAAAGGGGGGAAATTTGTGTCAGTAAAAACAGTTGTCAGTTGATGTACTGTAAGAAGGTGTACTTTTTAGTAAATTGACTTGCAAAAAACCTGATGAGTGGATGACAGGGGTCGCTCTGTGATGAGTGTAACATACAGTGTGCTCACATGGCATTTTAAAATTCAGAAATTCTTTGTATTCTAAATAAAAAAAATCTTCAAACAAGCTTCTCTGAGAGTAGACTCTTACAAATGTATTAAAATAATTTCTTCTTGGAGTACCGTAGGTCTTTTAACAAGTAAAGTGTATTAAAAAGA
>VCII01000882.1:0-40303 GCA_006030095.1 Triplophysa siluroides | reverse complement strand
AAGAAAGGCTTTTGGCCCTCAGGCAATTTCTTCTCTTGTTAGCGGTATCACTCATGGCTGAAAAGCCATGTTCACATTCAGCTGAGGTGGCTAGGTAGGTTTTGCTAGCAGTAATCAGCCTCTTGATTGTTTTCCCAGGACTATCACCTTCAAGTTTCCAGAACCTATACTCCTCAATAGCAGCTCTGGTGGGTACTCCCCCACAGTCCACAGTCTCCATAGAGGACAAGGGAATTACGGTCTTTGGGCCAAAAGGAAGGTTCGAGCGGTGCCAGAAGCTCAGTAAACTCTGAGTCAGGGAGATGTACAGAGAGATTATCAATGACAGCCTGCAGGAACTGCCCATTGTTGATATTCTCCTTGGAGGCTTCTAGTGTGATGCCTTTAAACATGTATGATGTTATACTCACTTCTGCCTTTGCTAGTGACTTTCCTGATGTTGTTTTCATGGCCTCCAGGACCTCCATAGTCAAATGAGTCCACCGACTGGCATCAGTGAGAGATGTGTTTCGACTCTGCAGTTTCAGGGAGAGGCTTTGTACACCTTTCATCAGTGCAAGGTCTTTAACAAAGTCTGTGCTGCTGAGTTTCCTCAAAGTCCACTGCATTTTCGCCGATCCAAATCAGTGCGAGAAACATCCACAGAAGCATTCTGCATTTGTGTTAAGTGCTGGAAAGTCCTGCCAAACAGCTCTGACAGTGCTGAAACTGATGGTAACCCAGGGAATAGAGAAAACTTGCCCAATCTTCAGCAGTTAGATGTTAACATGAGTGGCAGCATCATGGAGCAGTCTGACATTTTTTGGAGATTGGTGGTAAAACGTATGTAACTTTGATATGAAGATTTCAAAGTGGTTACATCCAGTTACAGACAGTTACAGACTTGCACGCATCGTGCACTGCCAACTCTAGCTTGTGTGCAAGACAATGAATACTCTTCAATGAAGGGAAGTCTTTTCTCAACTTTGCAATCAGTCCACTCTCTCTTCATTTCATGTGTCTTTTTAGTAAAATGATCTGCTGTCAAAAGTGTGTTCTTAAGAGCTTGATACAATGCCTCTGCTGTTGTTCCCTTATCTAACTCTACAAGATCAAGGAAAATGTTTTCAATGTCCTCTCTGCCTGTCACATCTGCTCTCACATAGATTATTAAATAGCATTTGCCAAAGTTACTGCTTTCATCAACTGTCAAACTCACAAAAGAATCATTGGACTTCAAAAATGAGACTTTTTCATTTTAGTGGCAACGTGTTCTATCATGGCGATACACATATGATCTGATCGGTGTGAAGGGCTCATTTTTCCTCTACTGACCTCTTGTAGAATAATCAGACTGCTCATTTTACTGAATGCTAATCTTACTTTTGCCACAAAGTAGGCTGTTCTTAGACTGTTGGCAGTTGCTCTGACAAGAGCATCATTAACCTTCTCTGTTAGTGTGGGGAGGATCTCTTTTTCTTTCAGGGCTTTTCCCTCTGATGAGCCTGACTGTCCCGGTATTTGTATATTTTTTTCCTCATGGCACGTACATTCATTGCTTGGACCCTCCCTAAAGCCCACTCCTCTGCAACTTGAACAGCTGTTTTGTTTGTACACATTTGTTTTACATTTCTACATACATACATCCAATTTTGTTTTCATTGATGTACAGCCATGGGTAGAATTGTTCCCTCCATACTTCTAACTGATTTCTCCGGGTACCAGCTTATTTGGAGAAGCTGCTGACTTGCTCTGTGCTTTTGATGGTGCTGAGCTGTTCAAAGCTGTTAGTGGGGATTTGCTGTCCTGAGCTGTGGCTGACCTGCTCTTCGCTTTCGTTGGGGTTGATCTGTGCCGAGCTGCTGTTGGTACAGACCCAGCTGTTATCACTACATTTGCCCTCTTCTGAGATCGTGTCACTGCTCTCTGCTAAACTGGAATGGACTGTGCTTGCCTTAGTGGGGGTCCTCTTTATCTGTTCTCTAGACAATTCAACATTTTGGTTTCAATATTTTTTAAATAAATATACATAACAAAACGTGTGTCGAGAACGACAGATGGGGTTCGCCCTTGAGAACCAATCAACTCTGACTACTATAGAAAAGGCCAATGAAATCTGGCGAATGAAATTTTCATGCTGGTCTCCGCCCCCGGATGTCCGGTATAAAAGGAAGCCGGCGTGCAGCATTCATTTACCTCTTGTTCTGAAGAGCCTGAGAGCCTCTCACGACTGCAGCAGAATACGATACGTGTTTGTGGCATAAGGGACACAAGGTCTCGTTCCCTCCATCAGGGAACTGAGGTTACATACGTAACCGAGACATTCCCTTTCTGTCGGTCTCTCGACGTTGTGTCGAGAACGACAGATGGGGTTGCCTATGGAAAACGCCACAACGCTGTATCGCGTCACAATCTCTAGCGAAGCGATGGTAACAGAGCTGGGCGTGTCAGCTCGATGCTTTCGCGAAACTGTAACCTTCCAGTGTGGTGGTCGGGGGGTTCCAGAGCTTTCTTGGAGAAAGATGGGTACAGCCCTGACCGGTAACCTTTCACGGACGGAGGCCTTAGCTCTCTACTGGCGAGAGGCCGTCCGGCTCGGGTTTACACCGGGTAAGCGCAACTTCCTTAATTAGGGATGCGCTGCAGAGGCCACCTCCTACCCGTGGGGAGGAATATGGTGGGTATAGGTATGGTCTCATCCTTGGAGGAGAACGCATGGAACGTGCGGGCTGAGTAGTTAGCCGCGAGGTGGAGGTCCACCTGGGGAAGCTCATGGGTTACCAGGAGTGGGAACCATTCTCATGAGGATACATCAGATGGAACAGCCCACGGAGGGGGTGTTACAGACGTCCGGTAGCACTAGGTCCGGTTAGAGCTATCTGTGATAGTTCATATGGTATCCCGGCCTAAGGGGGAAGGCTGCTCTGCCCAGCCAACCCCCAGGGGGTGCTTGCTTAGTGATGGATGGAATGCCTATTCTTAACCAGTGTTTGGGTAAGAAGGGAGGTTGGTGGGATACCTGTTCTTAGCCATAAGTTTGGGTAAGAGAGAGGTAGATAGCACACTGACCCAACCTACTGGAGGGTGGAAAGGTGCTTTCGCAGGCATACCCCCCCCGGATGCCAGTCCTACGTGTCGCCACGCAGGACGTGGGCTGACACCGGGTTTACGCTAAGGTTGTTTAACCCTTGCGAAGGTGTTTGGGCGTAGCCCAACCCGCAGCTCTACAGATGTCTGCTAGAGAGGCGCTTCTGGCCAGTGCCCAGGAGGTGGCTATACCCCGTGTGGAGTAAGCCCTCAGTGGGCATGGGAGATTCTGAGATTGGAATGCCGTCGTAACGGCATCCACGACCCAGTGCGCCAGCCTCTGCTTGGAGACAGCCTTCCCCTTCTGCTGTCCTCCAATACAGACAAGGAGCTGGTCAGAGCTACTGAAGCCCTGCGTGCGGTCCAGGACACAACACGGATGGGGTTGGGTCTTCCTCCCCGATGGGGAGCGCCAGCAAGTTCACCACTTTGCCCCGGAAGGGAGTAGTGGGAACTTTTTGGGCACGCATCCGGGCCTGGGTCTCAAGATAACGTGAGATTTTCCAGGGCCGAATTGAAGGCAATCCGGGGACACGGAGGATGCTCGGAGGTCCCCTACCCTCTTGAAGGAAGCGAGCGCCATCAGGAGGGCCGTCTTACTCGGGTGAGGAAGATCGGAACCTCCGAGGGGCTCTTGGGGGGCCCAGAGGCCCCCCCAGGACCCCTTAGGGTCCCAAGAGGGTATGGAGCGGAGATGAGGCGGATGCCGCCCTCTCGCGCCCCTTAGGAACCTGGTGACCAGGTCGTGTCATCCTAGAAACTTTCCATCAACTGAGTCGTGATGAGTGGCGATAGCGACTACATACACATTCAGTGTGGAGGGGAGATGTTAGTCCAGTCTCGTAAGAAGAACAACACAATCCTTTCTCGTTGAGAGAGACACCAGGACAAGAAGAGGCGCCGTCTAGAGGCGTGTAACCGCCTAGTAGATGGGGCCCTAGCCTGGGTGATGGTCTCCGCCATACAGGGGGAGTAGCCAACTCAGGATCTTCTCGTCCCGTCTAGAGACCAGACATGGTGTTCCAGAGGTCTGATCTGGGATGCCAGAACGTGTCCTTCCCCTGAGAGAGCAGGTCCTCTGTCAGGGGAATGGGTCAGGGGGAGTCGCTGTCCAGAGCATCAGCTCTGAAGCCAAGTGCGGTTAGACCAGTGCGGTGTAACCAATAACACTTGGTGCTCCTCTTTCCTGGCCTTGCACAGTGTCTGTGCAAGGAGGCTCCTGGGGGGGGAGGTGTGCTTCCGCCCGTCCGCGGTCAACTGTGCGCAAGGATATCCGTGCCGAGGGCCTCGGACAGGGAATACCAAGCGGGCAAATGGTGGTGTTGCGGGAGGGGAACAGGTTTACCTGGGCCTACCCAAACAGCAACCAAATGAGCTGGACTGCGCGGGGGTGGAGTCGCCACTCTCTACGAGGCATAAACTGACAAGAGAGCGCGTCGGCTGTCTAGTTCAGTTTGCCCGGGGTGAGTGTGGCCCGCAGGGAACGGGTCACCTGTTGACTCCACCGGAGGAGGCGTCGAGCAAGTTGTGTTAGCTGCTGTGAGCGAACGCCACCCTGAAGATCTGATGTACGCTACAGCTGTAGTGCTGTCCTCGGACCAGCACGTGCTTGTCCCGCACGAGAGACCGCAGCCTGCTCGGTGCAAGTAGCACCGCCCACAACTCTTGGCAATTGGTATGCCAGCACAGGCGGGGGTTCGTCCAACGCCCCGCCTGCGTGCCCGTTACACACTGCACCGCACCCCTGCAGGGAGGCGTCCGTCGTCACCACGACTTGCCTCGTAACCTGCCCAGAGGGACCTTAGTCCGTCGAAAAAGTCATGGAAGACCAGGGGTTTTGGTGCGTCGGCAGCAGGGCGTCATCACCATGCGCCTGCTGCCGGTGTGCCACGCTCTCCTCGGAACTCGACTCTGAAGCCAGTGTTGGAGCGGTCTCATGTGCATCAACCCGAGGGGTATTACCCGGCGAGGACGCCATGTGTCCCAGGAGCCTCTGAATTGTTTCAGGGGGACCGCTGTCTGCCTGAAATGTTCCAGGCAGTTCAACACTGGCTGGGCGCGTACTGCGGACAGTTGCGCCGACATGGTGACAGAGTTGAGTTCCCTACCGAAAAAGAGGATGCTTTGCACTGGGGAGAGCTTGCCCTTTCCTCGGTTTCCTCTGGCGAACTTACCCTCGTGGAGCTCTCTCAACGCCCTGGCCTGGCGGACCTGCAGGATGGAAAGGCGTAGAGAGAGGAGGCAGCCCGGCCCGCTGCAGCGCAAGGCTTCGGCACCATTGATGCCGAAGTCCTACACGCCTTGGACGGTAGGCGTGGCCGATTCCCCCAGGTGGTAGCTGTATGCGGCACAGGTGCACCGCAGCCGCACGTTCCACCCGGGGGATCTCGACGTAGCCTTTGGCTGCCCCACCATCGGGGAAGTGAGGGAGCCGGAGCTGGTTTGACCGGAGCGGGTCGTGAGTGGAGCGCTCCAAGTTTTACACAGCTCCTCATACCTCCGGGAAAAAAATGGCACCCGGGGTGGGCGCGGTTTGCACCACGCTCCGCCCCCAGGAACCACGTATCCCCGGGTTAGCATGGCTGACATCACTTCTGCTTCCTCCTGAGCTCGACCCCCGAGTTGATTGGTTCTCAAGGGCGAACCCCATATGTCGTTCTCGACACAACGTCGAGAGACCGACAGAAAGGGAAATAAATATACAATACTGTTTAAAAGTTTAGATCAGTAAGATTTTTTTCTATTTTCAAATCATGATCCTTCAGAAATCATTCTAATATGCTGATTTGCTGCTCAAACATTTCTAATTATAACTTGATTAAATGCAAGAAACTAGTTTATTAGATATTAGGGGTTCCCTTTCTGTCGACGTTGTGTCATCCGACAGATGGGGTTGCCCTTGAGAACCTATCAACTCTGACTACTTTTAAAAAGGCCAATGAAATTGGCGAATTAAATCTGCATGCCGGGCTCCGCCTCCGGATAAAACGAAGCCGGCGTGCTTCATTCATTCTCTTTTTGTTCTTCAGAGCCTTCGCTCCTGACTACAAGACTGCTCGTATCTACATCGCCGGATTCTCACGACGTGGTGCAGTGGATCGTCCCTTCCTGCAACGAATTTCCCCTGGGCGTCTCGGCGGTGCCAGAAGTGTTTGAGATCTTTCTAGAAGAAGCAATTTCCTTCTAATTGAGGCAGCCGTTGTGAATACGTTCTGCCCGCACTGCGGGCGGATGACGATTCAGACTTTGCGTCACAGGCTACGCCCCTGCCGTCCGCTCAGGCAAGCACCAAGGGTGACATGAGGATTATCAGTGGACGCACTGTCCCCCAACGCTCGTGGCTGGATACGCGGGGTACCCTGGGTTTGTGTGCGTGTATACCGGAAGTGCATGAGGAACTCTGTGAGACCTGGAAACGCCCCCTTTTCGGCGCGCACAGATCAAACTAGTTCTGTCACCCTTTCTTCCCCTGTTGGAGGGTCAGCTAGAGGATATGTCGATGCCCCCAGAAGGAATGTGCCGCTGCGGTCCTTCTCAAGAAGGTGTGCCTTCTCAACTCACCCATCTCGCAAGGGGGGGCTGTTTGGTGATACTGTCGAGTTCAACAGTAAAAAAGCAGACAGAGGGTATCAAGCATATCCTCCCCTGCCATGACTCGACCCCCCCCCCTCGGGCTGTCGAGATTCCGTGCACCGTCTGCTGCCCAGCAGCCTGGTCCTCTTCAATGTTCTGCGACTGCGTAGCCTCTCGTGCAAGCAGGCTCGTGCTGGGTGGACAGCACAACTGCCGTAGCGAACGAACATGACTCGCCCGACGCCTCCTCCCCTGGAGTCAGCAGGTGATCCACTCCCTGCGGGCCACACATATCCCATGTCAGTTGACGCCTTGCGGAGAGTGGCAACTCCACCTCCGCGCACCCCAGCTCTCTGGGTGCTGTTCGGGCAGGCTCAGGCACTCTCTGAACACCACCAATTACCCGCCTTGGCACTCCCTCCGAGGCCTCCCTCAGCACGGAGGCCCTGGCGCACAGCTGGCCGCGCGACAAGCGGAAGTACACCTTCCCCCCAGTGAGCCTCATTGCACAGCCCCTGTGCGAGGTCAAGGAGGAGGAGCATCAAGTACTACCTGACTGGCCCAACCAGACTTGGTTCTCGGAGCTAATGCTCTTGACAACTACTCCCCTCTGACCGATTCCCCTGATGAAGGACATGCTTTCTCAGGGGAAGGGCACGTTATGGCATCCCAGGCCAGACCTCTGGAGCCCCCATGTCTGGCCCCTGGACAGGACGAGGAGATCCTGAGTTGGCTACCCCCCACCTGTGGTGAAGGCCATCGCTCAGGCTTGGGCCCCAGCTACCGGGCAGCTATATGCCTATAGGTGGCGCCTCTTCTCGTCCCGGTGCTCTTCTCGGACAGAAGACCCATGGAGGTGCTCGATCGGAACGTGTTGTTCCTAAGAGACTGGAGACTAACCTCTCCCCCTCCACACTGAAAGTGTTTATAGCGTCCGCACATCACTACTCAATGGAAAGTCCCTAGGGCAGCACAACCTAATCAGTAAATTCCTAGGGGCGTGCCTCGATCGCTTTCCGTACACTCGTGGCGAGCCTCCCAGGCCCTTCGAGCCCTCAGAAAGAACGCTCTTTCTCAGCACGATGACGATGCTTCTCCTGTTGGCGCTCGTCCCTAAGAGGGTAGGAAACTTACAAGCATTTTCCGTGTCCCCTGATTGCCTAGAATTAGGGCCCGGTAAGTCTCACGCTATCCTGAGACCCCGACCCGGCCACGTGCCCAAGGTTCCCACCACCAGGTGGGAACTTGCAGCCGCTCCCTATCAGGGAACAAGGCCCAACCCCATTTATGTGGTGTCCAGCACGCCAGCTGTGCCTCTACTTGGAACGCACGCAGAGCTAGGAGCTCTGGTCAGCTCTTTGTCTGTTTCGGAGGTCAGCAGGGAGGACTGTCTCCAAACAGAGATTGGCGCACCAGATCGTGGACGCCGTCAAAACGGCATTCCGATCCCAGTTGCCCGTGCCCACAGGGGCCCCGGCCAAGGGTGCCTCTCTGGCAGACATCTGCAGAGCTGCGGGTTGGGCTACGCCCTAACACCCTCGCGATTCCGCGTAAACTGCTATCAGCCCGAGTCCTGCATGGCCACGTGTAGGACCGGCAGCCGGCTGGGCATATGCCTGCGAAAGCACCTTCCCCCCTCCAGCAGGTTGGGTCAGTGTGCTATCTGCCTCCCTTCTTCCCCACAACGTGGCTGAGAACAGGCATCCCATCCATCAATAAGCATCCACCCCCGGGGGGTCGGCTGGGCAGACCAGCCTTCCCCCTTAGGCCGGGAGAACATGTGAGCTATCACAGCTCTAACCGGACCTAGTGCTACCGGACGTATGTAACACCCCCCCGGGCTGTTCCCTCTGATGTATCCTCATGAATGGTTCCCACCCTTGGTAACCCATAACCTCCTCAGGTGGACCTCCACCTTGCGGTTAACTATTCAGTCCGCATGTCTCATGCGATCTCCCCTGAGGGCGAGACCATGTCTACATCCACTATGTCCTCCCATTGGAAGTGGTCTCTGCAGCGCATCCCTAATTAAGGAAGTTGCCATTACCCGGTGATACCCGATCCGGACGGCCTCTCGCCTATTAGAGAGATAAGACCTCCGTCCGTGAAAGGTAGTGGTCAGGGCCTACCCATCTTTTGCAAGAAAGCGCTGGGACCCCCGACCCATCACACTGGAAGGTTACAGTTTCGCGAAAGCCTCGCGTTGACACGCCCAGGCCTGTTACCGTCGCTTCGCTAGAGATTGTGACGCGATACTCGTTGTGGCGTTTTCCATGGGAACTCCATCTGTCGGTTCGACACTGACAGAAAGGAAACGTCTCGGTTACGTATGTAACCTCAGTTCCCTGATGGAGGGAACGAGACATTGTGTCCTTTATGCCACAACGCGAATCGCCCTCTGCAGCAGTCGTGAGAGGCTCTCAGGCTCCTCAGAACACAAGGTGAATGAATGAAGCACGCCGGCTTCCTTTTATACCGGACATCCGGAGGTGGAGCCTGGCATGCAAATTTAATTCGCCAATTTCATTGGCCTTTTTAAAAGTAGTCAGAGTTGATAGGTTCTCAAGGGCGAACCCCATCTATCGGTTCGACACAACGTCTCGTTCCCTCAATCAGGGAACTGGGGTTACAGATGTAACCAAGACGTTTTCAACGATTTCAGTGCAGTTTACATAGTTATGTCCAGTAGGTAGCGGCGAGGGACTGTTATGAGTGATTGAGTCTGTCAGTCAGCAGACTATTCGACCATTTCAGTCAAAAGTCTGCTTTATTCAGGAACTAACTATGGCTATCAATATGTCAATCATAGCTGTTTTAAGAGTGAATCCCGCATTTATATGCCGATACAATTTCCGAAACTTTGCAGCGTGTATGTGTCTGTTGGTCTTAGCAGCATGAAAAACAAGTTTTATACAATTCTGGATACAACGATATGAAGTTTATAAATATAGTGGAAAGATGTATATAGAGAAAATGAAGTATGTAAGAAGCTTCCTAAACCCGACTGCGAGTGGAGGTTTATTATTCTCCATTGTTTAGCTGCAGTTAACTTCACCGGAGCAACGCTGATCAAGCAGTCACGCCAACGAAGTCCCCCCAGCCCCCTCTCAATTCGAGCAGTGGTTGACAGTGACACTACAGTGACTGTGACGTTGCTGTTTGACGGTGCAATGGTTTAAAGACTTCACTGTGCATGATGCATTCTTGTCAAAACCCTAACCCATTATTTAAAAAAATACTTTCACCATTGTGCTATGCACAAAGATAATCTCTCTTCATCTCTCTTGCTCACTCGCTCTTTCTCTATCATTGTGACTTGCTGTGGATTTAAATTGTTGTTAACACTTTACAATAAGGTGCTATTAGTTAACATTAGGAAATGCATTAGGTGACATTGGCTAACAATGAAATATTTAGTTTTTCAGCATTTATTAATACTTTTCAATGTTAGTTCATGTTAATACATTATTCATGTCAGTTCCTGGTGCATTAACTAATGTTAACAGTGACAACATTTGATTTTAATAATGCATTAGTAAATGGTGAAATTAACATCAAGTAATATAAATAAATACTGTAGAAGTATTGTTCATTGTTAGTTCATGTAAGCTAATGCATTAACTTAATGTAAACAAATAGCACCTTATTGTAAAGTGTTACCCAGACTCCTTTTAAAATGTTCTTTTGAGATTTACTTTCTTTTACTTTACTTACTGTAAGAATGACTTTGATCCAATGACCAAAGTGTACGCAAGATAAATAGATATTTTAAATAGATATTTTTTAACGTTCCTGGGCATATTGAACATACAGAGAAAATAAAAATAAGTGTATCATTAACTCTTACATTTACTAAAATAGGAATGCATTTTAAAAAAGCAACTACACGCAGACATAAGTGTCAACCACAGGCGCCGTATGGGGGGGAAGTTAGGACAATTCCAAGGGCCCATGACTGACAGGGCCCCCAAAAAATAGGTAAAAACTAATGTAAAATTATTAAACCAAGATCGTTCGGTATATATATTTATATAATAATAATGTCAATGATCTCTTTGTTTTTACTTGTTTTTAGCAGTAAAAGTTAAATATCCCCATTGACCAAAAAGTAAACATTCATATTGACCGACCACCCCCTGTATCTGCATGAAATGGTTTGGTCCTGCCTTAGCGCACTCGGTGATGGTGTTTAGTTGCAGTGACCACAATGTTGCCTAGTAACGTTAAAACAAAATCTGGTTTTCAAAAAAGGAAAGAGAGAAAAGAGCGAGAGGAAAGGGTGTCACACTGTAACCCAGTTTTTCACCAACCTGTTGGCTTAATGTCCGTAGTGAAATAAGCTAGCTAGCTACAGACTAGTGTTAGCCTACATTTAATCAGTGCAGGGAAACATTTAGCAAGATATTCATATTAAATCAGTGTCCCTGCCCCTTTTTAGCAGACTTAACAACAGATGAGTCAGTTTGTTATGACCATATTCCAAACCTCAAAACCTTTTGATTTAGTGATCACTTGATCTGTTTTGTAGCACTATAATAACCCTGGTGTGGAAATTTCATTTTACATGTCCACTTTATTTTTTGTTGGCATATATGTGCAGCTAAGTTAAAAAGTCTGCTGTTTTTATTGATTTGAGAGGATGATGTTAATTTATTTTGAATGAAAAGTTTATTTATATTTAAGTTCTTTTTTTTGTTAATCTTTCATTAATAATTATAATAATAATTAATAATAATTTTGTTAAGAGAATTTTCAATTTTGTCAAATATTACAATAAAAATACATTGAGACTGTAAGATGGCCTTTAGCACATTTTTATGGTTGCTTTTAATCTTGCATCAAATGCAAGATTAGTGAACTCCATACTAGACTTGCATGCATGTACAAATCACATGAAGTAAATATTGTGCTAGTACTAGTATCGAACGACAAGAAGCAAGACAGTTCCAAGCCTTTAATTAGAGTTATGTAAAGCTTTTGATGGGACAGTTAGGTCCTAGAGATGTGGTGACAACAGCTGCGCAGAGGGGGCCCAATTAGATTTTTTGTCATGGGGCCCAAAATTCCTGGCGGCGCCCCTGGTGTCCACCTCAGGTGTCAAACATGTTTATTACCTGTAAAAATCCTTTGGTCTCACATGTGGTGTAGTCACTTTAGAACGAACATCAGAAACATTATTATTAAGTAAAAACACTTGTCTTAAATGAACCTAGCCACGATCTAGCAGAATACACAAATAATGCTGCCTGTGTTTTTTTTTACCAGAATTTAATTATGATTGCTTTCAGTAAACTTATGATATGAACTTTGTTTTACTAAAAAAAAAAGAGTGTGATGTTTATTTTCTCACAGCATAATGTCTGTGGTATGTAGCTTCTTCCTGCTTTGCTTGAGCTCTGTAAAGAAAAATAAGTTACGGCATATTTCTATTAGCATAAGTTGCCTTATTATTTAAAAGCAAAAATCATCTTTATACTTTTGCAGCTTTAAATAAGATAAGTTATTTTCCCCTTCTAGTGCAGCGTTTCTCAAGGAGGGCAGTACTGCTCCCCAGTGGGCTTTCATTGAACGTCGGGGGGGCAATGGAAGCAAGATTTTTGAATGGGGGGTTTTCAAGTTTGCACCAAATAACCAGGCAAAACAAGATTAAACATTTACCTGCAAAAGATTATAATCTGCATCAGGAGCAGCTTGGGTGCAAACTGTGGTTTTAATGTAGACTTAAATGTTTTTAACCTCACATGAACACACCACATGGTTCACCACCAAGTTCTTATTCTCCCGAGATGCGAGCACCACCTTGACTGTACAAAACGGTTGGGACTGCTGCAAGAAATAGCAACAGCTGAGTCCTCGCCACATCGCGTGTGAAAGAACACTTCAAACAATCCACTGACTAAAAGGAGAGTTGTTCAGAAACGTTCTGAGATCCAAACAGTGATTACAGGGAGCGCGAACACATTCAGGTTAGAGAGGCGAGTAAATGTGCTGCTAGTTATGTTTGTGTTTGTACTGGCATTGCGCCAATTTATGTTTATGTTTGACAACCTCGTGAAGGATGTTGGAGGGCTTAATTTTCCCAGAGCAATGCGAGCAAGTTTTAAAATGATTGTGTTATAGAACTTTACCACTAACAGTCATCCGTGACCAGAAAATGTGTGTTTGACATCTTGAGTTGCACAGATCGATCGGTTCAATGCAAGAGAGATTGAAGATCAAACTGCTCCATAAGGTTTTGAATCATTCTCGCAGTGCTTTGATGTCATATGCCAAGTGCGGCAAAACACACCAAATACACTTATGTAGTATCATATAAAATTCGGGATCGGCACCTGTCACGTGAGAGCTCTGTCAGCTGAGTTTAAAAATGAGGAACAAATAGGCTACATACAAATTTCTCCATTTGCTGTGGGAAACATCTGTACCTTTCATTGCACATTATATGACAGTTGAGTTTGCATGAACAGAATGTTGCATGAAATACTTGTTTGTAAGTCTTATTTAAGTCTTTATTTTCAATCAATTATATTCACTTCCACTCTAATGACAGCATTCCAAATGAATTACATTTTACTCTATTTATGATGTAGAAATGTTTATGCATAAACTAATATATTGTAAGCATCTTTGGGTAGGATATGAATTCTTTAAGTATCTCATCATCATCATATCTGAGCCCAAAATGTACACTGCTTGGACTGTCTCAAGATAAAAAAAAAATACATCCAATAATTTCTACATTGTAATATGTGTTTATTCTTGTAAGAAGATTGTATTGTTTTCAGTTGACAAAATTATTAATGATAACCCTTGTATTATACATCTGATGAAAGCACACACTGGCACACACGTTTAGGCCTTTAAACTTACACACAATTACACGCTTACATTTTTAAGTAAGGTGAATCTAAGCAGCTTTTTAGCTTTATATTATGCATTTAGATGTCGCTCGCAGCATCGGAGGGAGATTTGTTGGCATCAGACCCTGACGAATCTGAGCAGCTCCCTCCCAAGGGGGGGGTCGAGCGCAGGAGGAAGCAGACGTCGAGATGTCAACCATGCTAACCCGGGCGGCCACGAGCATTGGGCTGCAGTGTACTCCACTGCCTCCACCCCAGTGCTCGCAGCTGGATATATGGTTCCTGGGGTCGGAGCGTGGTGTAAAGCCTCGCCCACCCCCGGTGCCATTTTTCCCGGAGGTGCATGAGGAGCTGTGTAAGACTTGGAGCGCCCCGCTCACGGTACGTTGTAACACCCCCCGCCCTGGGCTGTTCCGTCTGATGTATCCTCATGAACGGTTCCCGCTCCGGTAACCCATGACCTCCCCAGGTGGACCTCCACCTCGCGGTTAACTACTCAGTCCGCATGTCCCATGCGATCTCCCCTAACGGCGAGACCATGTATAAGGAGATTGTGAGACAATAATATTAGATGTGTTTGACGATCACTGATGTTGTTCACGATCAATCTATGCTGCACCGTACACACTCAAACACAGCTTCTGTCTACAATGCATTGCAACATTTCACCCAGCCCCACCTGTGCAAACGCTTGCATTTCAAATCAAAATCTACCTGGCAAAAATGTAGGTTCTTTTAAAATATAAGAAGCAATATTTATAGTTTGACAGTATCATGGTTTCAAAGTTGTTTGTCTTTTCATATCAAACATGCCTTCAATATCTATAATGCTCAATATAGCATTGTAGTCTTTTTACATATCCCTTAGAAAAGCCCTATTCCGACAGGAAGAGAAAGCTCTTACTAACACGCCTGCAATCCCATTCATTCAATCCCAATCAATTCTATCGAATAGATATGGATGCTTTCGCAATTCTTTGAAATTCAAAAATAAACCGAGACGTGCCAAATCTCGTGAACTGTTAAGCCTGGCAACTGTAATATCAGTCCAGAACTCCACTTTATTTGTCCATTCAATTACGTAATTTGGTAATGATAATTACGTAAAAATACGAAATTATTATTTACAATAACCATGTTTACTTCATTTGGTTTGGTACAGTACGATTCGGTATGGGAAACCCTGATCAGGCTTGCATCTCCACTGCCAACAGTACCCTTACTTGGTAGGCATGGTGTATTCACACAGCAATTGTATTCTTGTCTCGGCTGTTATTTTAAAAATGGTGCTTCTTGTGTTGTTGTTCCCCTAATAGCACGCCCAAGTGATGATTCTCTGTAAACCAATCAGCGTTCTGCAGTGAGACTAGCTCCACCCATCCACACTATTGGTACTAATGTGTTAGGTACCCTAAGGTTGGGCGGTTTGATTTGGGGAAAAACCTAATTGCGTTTTTTTTTTGACAGACATTTCCAAATCAAGGTTCAACTCAATATTGTCAATAGTGTGCCGCACAGTATGGGTATGGTGCTCTGCTCTTAAAAAACAATCATAACCATTACAGAATTCTAATTGTTTCCATTTAATCCATTACAAAATTAAATTTAGCAGTTTTGGATATTATTTATATAGGAATGTTTTTCTATAGGTTGCCAACTGTCAGATTAAACCACACCAATAGAAGCCAAATACCAGTCTACACGTACACTATTATAGATTTCATTAAAACAAATACAACTCCCTTTATAACCCTTAAATTGATACAAATTTCTATTGAGTTTTGTTCTATTGAGAATTATTAACATGGTACATAGGTTACAAAGGTTGATTTCTTCATTTTAAAGTAGGCCTATTTAGAATTTTAAAAACAAGAAGAAAATGTGCTGGACGTTTCATTTCATACAAGTTAAATTAGTTACATAGAATTTACATTTGTTGGAAATGTAGAGGCAGGCATGAGTTGACACAGGGTGCGAGCGTACGTCAAGACTCATCCATAATGCCAGATGCGCTTGTGAAGACATGCGGTGTGGAGCCGGACTCAATTATAAGCGTCCAGGAGACACGTCACACAGGGCAGAGACACGCGTGTGTCTGCCTCTATGTGTCCGCGTCAAGTTTAAACAGCTAGTCTGCGAGTCGCGCCGCACGGGGCAGAGAAACGCGAGTAATCCCACAATCTCTCTCCCCCTTTTTTGTTTTTTTATGAATGCCATTTACGCAGTTGGCGAGGGCAGTGATAATTGGGCATAACGGATGTGTGTCACTCAGTTGGTTTGCAAGAATGCCACTCAAAGCGGACTTGGAACAGACGTGTTTCATTTTTAATCGCATCCACATCGCAGCCTCTTGCGATTAGCAAATCGCATCCTCTAACATCGCGATTGCGATTCGATTACTAGTAATCGTACGCGTTTGGTATGAACACTACATAAGGGTCCCAAAAAAGTGGTATGTTACCATACTGAACTGTACCACTCAGTGGAAACGAAGCATAAGAGATCAAGTCCTGTCTGAATTTGTACATAACAGTTGTAAGTCAGACGTTGTTTAGAAAAACCAGTGCTAATAGAAAAAGTGTTAAAGTGAATAAAGTTCAGGTCATGTGCACTACAAAAAAAACCTTTTGTGTGCATTGTTTCTGCTGATTAGACAAATATTGTACCATGTACGATATTGAACTATACACAAAACTTTGACATACCTCTAATTTTTTCCTGGACATAATCAGAGGGTTGGCAGTTGTTGTTGTCATCCAGGCCTAGAACTATTTGCCTGTAATCAATCATTTAAAACATTTAGTCATAGGTAACAGAGTACTCAAGATATTCTAATACAAAGATTAAACAGAAGGTAGGATATTTAAATGTCTTCCTAAAATGTCTTTACAGTGGACTGGTTTACTTTTATCATAATAGCACAAAATTAAAATAGAGCTTATTGATGTGTGCAATGCACATAGGTAAACTTGCTTCTCCAGCCATAATTAGAGAGTTTTGGGGCCACATTCAGTGTATCTGCCATATTTATGAAAATTATGATTGTACCTGATCATTTTTACAATGGTTTTATTTTTTATATGTAAATATTTAAAATATCAAGGTAATTTTTCACAGAATGTTTTTTAAATTATGTAGGACAACTTATTGTAGAATATAATAGCAAATATATGCAAATATAGAAGTATAGGTAGTATACTGTAGAATAACAGTCAATAGGACTTAAACATATTAAACATAAATAGAGCATTAGATGAGTAATTAATTTATACTACAACATAAATGCATTAACCACGTGTCATTATGAATCTATGCAGAGGCTACATGACTAGAATCTCTCAGGCACCCCTCCCCCACCCACCTGTAGCACAACCTCCCCTCCCCCACTCAACGGAGTTAAAACTTACTTTAAATAATATGCACTCTACCATTATTTATATTTAGTTATGTTTTTAAAACGCTTTTACCTAAAGCGATTTACAGTGCAATATGTACAAAAATGTAAGTTAAGATGACAATTCTACCTGCGTGAAGTTGGCCCCCATCCCCACACAAAACATTTGCAAAATAGCCTGAATCGTTTGTGCTCCGTTTGTGCTGGTTTGTGCCGTAAAAAAATTAGTTTGTGCTGCTTCAGTTTTTCAGATAATAGAAGAAAAATTTTAGGTCATTCGGAGGTCACTCATCCCCCCGACATGCTCCAAAACCACCGAAAATAGTCCCGCTTGTTTGTGCTCCGTTTGTGCTGGTTTGTGCCGCGAAAAGTTGCGTTTGTGCTGCTACGTTTTTTTAAATATTAGACAATGAATTATAGGCGATGACGTCACCAGCCCCCCGACATGCTCCAAACTCATCCAAAATAGCCTCAATCGTTTGTGCTCCGTTTGTGCTGGTTTGTGCCGTAAAAAAAATTGTTTGTGCTGCTTCAGTTTTTCAGATAACAGAAGAATAATTTTAGGTCATTCGGAGGTCACTCATCCCCTCGACATGCTCCAAAACCACC
The DNA here is from genome assembly GCA_006030095.1 of Triplophysa siluroides. Classification (NCBI taxonomy): domain Eukaryota; kingdom Metazoa; phylum Chordata; class Actinopteri; order Cypriniformes; family Nemacheilidae; genus Triplophysa; species Triplophysa siluroides. The sequence continues at coordinate 22,801 of VCII01000882.1, read as the reverse complement.
GAAAATAGTCCTGCTTGTTTGTGCTCCGTTTGTGCCGCGAAAAGTTGCGTTTGTGCTGCTACGGTTTTTTAAATATTAGACATTGAATTATAGGCGATGACGTCACCAGCCCCCCGACATGCTCCAAACCAAAATAGCCTCAATCGTTTGTGCTCCGTTTTGTGCTGGTTTGTGCCGTAAAAAAAATAGTTTGTGCTGATTTAATTGTTTTAATATTAGACATTGAATTATAGGCGATGACGTCACCAGCCCCCCGACATGCTCCAAACTCATCCAAAATAGCCTCAATCGTTTGTGCTCCGTTTGTGCTGGTTTGTGCCGTAAAAAAAATTGTTTGTGCTGCTTCAGTTTTTCAGATAACAGAAGAATAATTTTAGGTCATTCGGAGGTCACTCATCCCCTCGACATGCTCCAAAACCACCGAAAATAGTCCTGCTTGTTTGTGCTCCGTTTGTGCCGCGAAAAGTTGCGTTTGTGCTGCTACGGTTTTTTAAATATTAGACATTGAATTATAGGCGATGACGTCACCAGCCCCCCGACATGCTCCAAACCAAAATAGCCTCAATCGTTTGTGCTCCGTTTTGTGCTGGTTTGTGCCGTAAAAAAAATAGTTTGTGCTGATTTAATTGTTTTAATATTAGACATTGAATTATAGGCGATGACGTCACCAGCCCCAGACATGCTCCAAACTCACCCAAAATAGCCTCAATCGTTTGTGCTCCGTTTGTGCCGTAAAAAAAATTGTTTGTGCTGCTTTAATTGTTTTAATATTAGGCATTGAATTATAGGCGATGACGTCATCAGCCCATCGACATGCTCCGAAATCATCCAAAATAGCCTCAATCGTTTGTGCCGTAAAACATTGCGTTTGTGCTTCTTTTTTGTGCTTCTGTGTGTTTTTTATATTGTGAAAAATAGAATTGGTCATTCCGAGGTCACTCAGTGGAACTGCCGACTTTCTGTCAAGACTAATATATTTGTTCAATAAATAATTGTCTTCTCTTCATGGGTTCTCTTGTCTTTTTCTTTATTTACACGGAGTAGCCTATCATCTGCTACGCTTCACTGCCACCACTGCGCATGACACAATGTTAAACAAGATCCTGTGGGAAATAGTGTCAGTAACTTAATGGATTTTTCCTCTACTATATCAAATTTCTGGCAAATGTAAGTACAACATTTTCACACTGACAGTTACAATATTATTAGACCTCCTTAAAAAAGAAAGGAAGGACATTCAAGAAAGCTTAGATTGTCAATATTTATTTCAACCAAAAACTCCTTGCTAATATCAGTATCCGTAATGAAATGCTAATTACAGCTGCACGTCTCTAAAATTGTGACCCCAGGCTCAAGTCTCATAGCCTATGAGATCATGAGCAACAAAGTTTGATTTCAACCATTCATTTTCACTATGATTTCAATTTGTGATATGGTATTACTTAGTCGATTTTAAAGATATGAAGGTATTTTCACACACTGTTCTTTACATTATGTAGGATGATTTCATGTTATAAACAGCAATTCACATACGAAACACTTCAGCTGGGTTTTCACAGAAAGGGTCACATAACATTCTTATGTGCAACCCTGCCAGTAAAAACAGAGTTAAAGTTTTTTTTGGGTGGTTTGCTGTTTTATACATAAAATCATTCTACATAATGTAAAGAACAGTGTGAAAATACCTTCATATCTTTAAATGAACATTCTGTGAAAATATAATATTGATATTTTAATAAACCATTTCACAATTTCCATATCACAATTTTAAATCATATTTAAAATCAAACTTTGTTGCTCATGACCTCATTTCGTTATGAGACTTTAGCCTGATTTTCAAAGGCAGGTTCACATTTATTGTTAGTACATTATATTATCCTAATATTCTGACCAATACAGTTATCCATGAAAATATGTTTATGCTATAAATTACCTTATAGTCAGGATTAAATAAGTGGGTAATTTCATTTTGCTTATACCAGATGCCCAAGAAACCAGCAGTTGACAGGGATTCCATGTTCACAGTCCTGTGTTCATCAAGAGATGCAATAGTACAAAATGGCAACATAGCTACTCCTAATCAGAGAATCTGGACAGAGCATAGTGAGCAGCTAGAAAACAAGATCACCCCAAAGGCTCTATACAATTTTGTGAAATTAAACAGACACAACAACATCTGGACTGCTTTAGGGCTTACTTGTGAAAGTGAGCATGAAACAAGTGTAAGTAGTGATGACACTGACTTTGAGCCAGGGTCTTTTTCCCCCAGACCAAAAGACTGCTGGACTTTTGATCTTCAAGTTCCATTTCAGAAATGGATTGAATTCATGCCTGAAACAGTTGAGTACAAAAACAAGTTCTCTAAAACACAAAAAAAGGAATATACAATTTTAGAGCCTGGCATCTGGACGCATGTGATAAATTCTCATATCTGGCAAGAAGTGAAGAGCGCTTGCACATTTGCCTTTAAAAGAGCTAAGGTCTACCCATCACACACAGAGAAAAACATTGAAATCAGAGGCAACTGTAAGGAGTGTCATGCCAACATTCTAATAAAATGTGACCGAGAGCCTGAAATGAACAGCCCGATGGTGCTCAAGTGTTTTATCACAAACACTGATGACACCCTGCACACTGGCTGTCCCAAGCGTGCAATGTCTGGTCAATTGCGTGTGCAGATATCCAAAGAACTATGTGAGGGTAGAATGGAACCCCATGTATGGAGGGCATCAGAGGCAACAAAACTGATGGACGTTGGTGATCCCGAGCCAAGCCATCTGCCTTATCTGGCCACCCTGCGCAAAGCAAAGCAAGAGAGAAATGATTTAGAATTAGGTGACAAGGATCCTATTTTGTCCCTGCAGATGCTAAAATACAGTGCACCTCACAGTGGAAGCATTAAAGACATTGGACTGGACAAGTTTTTCTACTATTGGAGTCAAACACAAATGTATCTCTACAAGACATTATCAAAGACATCTACTAACCCCACTGTGAGTTTTGATGCAACTGGCTCAGTAGTGAGGAAACTACAGAAACCAAATGGTACTTCTGGTCATATCTTTTTATATCAGGGCATTCTGGCAGTTGACGAAAGCAGAGGTGTCCCAGTGGTGCAAATGCTGTCAGAGAGACATGATGTTAATGCAATAACACATTGGATGACAGAATGGTTACGTGCAGGTGCACCAACTCCAAAAGAGGTTGTGAGTGACCAGAGTTCCGAGCAAAGCCAGAGAAAAGTCAAAGCATTTACTTCTCATCGGGATCTCAAGACCTACATCAATGAGTGTTGTGGTGTCCTACTTGGGAAACAGTCAGCAAAAGTGCCATCTTGTTTTGTACGGGTTGATGTGGCACACTGCATCAAGATGATCTGCCAGTGGGACTGCTTGCGGAAAAAAAAAACACATTGCATCAAAGATTTCTATGTGAGGTCAATGGCACAGCTTTCTGAAGTCACAATCCATGGACGATGCAAGGGAGTTACTATGCAGTATAACTGTTGTTGCTCCCAGTGAAGCAGAGGGCAATGACAGCTCTGGAGGCCCCCTCATATCTGAAAGGTGCAAGAAATACCTGAAAGCCAGAATTGCAGAAGAGTGTGTGATCATTCCAGACGTAGAGGGTGAGGACCTGGATGAACTGGATCCATGTGACCAAACACAGACAGACCTAAAGCAGTGGGTGACAGACATATGTGAGGAGAGCAGGTCACTTGCTGTGGCAAATGGTGATCGTGATAATATGCACTTCCTCCCTGAGATTATTCCTAATATAATCTGGCTTGCAAGTTACTTGCCACTCTGGACAGGGGTAATGATCCCTCACTTCCGTAGCGCCAACGTCACTGCAAGTTTAGCTAATGTTGAGGCAGAGTTCAAAAACATCAAACACGGCCTTTTCAAGCATGAAAACCTGCCTATGTGGGTAGATCAATTCATTGCTCGACATTTGTCCTTCATTGAAGGCAACATGCGGATTTCTGCCGCAAAACAAAAAGGTGAAAAAAAGGGTCTAGAAGATGCAGATCCTGCCACAGTCATCATCACAGGAGCAAATACACTACCAACCACAACTTGCAATGTAGATGGAAAACCAGAAATGGATGCTGCCTCTTCTGCAAAGTGTGACACTGTCACAAACATCCATCCAAGAGATGAAGACATGGTTGAAAACTGGAGAGGCTTAGCAGTTCCGCCCAAAAAGAGAAAGAAATTCGTACCTCTCTCCTTGTCCTGAATGGCTCCAAGCAGATCCATCTGTAAAGGGGAAAAAATTGAAAGTGGAAATGTTAAAAAACGGAAATAATCAACAGCCTGTTAAATTCAGGAAATCAAGAATCTCCGTGCTAAACACCTGTGCTTTTGATGCTTTTTTCAATGTTTATGCTGTGCTTTCTGCGATAGTGGCACTTTCGGAAATATAGTTCAAAGTGAAAACGGCAGTAACGTCCTCCAGCTTGTGAAAACCATCACCACAAATGGTCTAAATGCCCAGGTCTACACACAGAGGGCAGAGCTGCTGAGTGAAATATTTAAAGCTGTCAATTTGAAGTCAGGTGCTCTTCAGATCAATGCACAGTGCCACATCTCTACAATCATTGAAAAGTCAATGACAAAACGTGCATGTGTTACCTTGACAAAACATTGCTCCTCTCAGTACTGCGTTCTCAACAAAACAGGTAACAAGGGAAATTCCATTTGTTTCTACTTCTGTACTGCAGGCTTCTGGTATGTGTCATGAAACGTGAGGAAGAACCCAAATGCAAGCAGCGGGGATGAAGGGGTTAACAAAAAGCTTTAATATACAAAACACAAAACAAAGACCAACGAGGGGGTAAAACAACAATACAAGGGATAAATAATAACAGGCAAACAGGGACGTAGACTTAACTGACACTATACCAAAAACTGGGAAGACTCACAGACAGGAAGCAAGATGCAACGTCTTCAAAAAAAAGCACTCCCTGGAACTGAACGCTGGGGTACAAAGGTACAAGGTACAGCAAGGTACAGCAAGGTACAGCAAGGTACAGCAAGGTACAGCAAGGTACAAGGTACACAAGGTACAGCAAGGTACAGCAAGGTACAGCAAGGTACAGCAAGGTACAGCAAGGTACAGCAAGGTACAGCAAGGTACAGCAAGGTACAGCAAGGTACAGCAAGGTACGAGAACAAACGAGCACAGGACAGAGAAAACAAGGGCATTAAATAGGGAGACGAACAAAGGATAAATAACAAGGAACAGGTGCTGGGGATAAATCACTAATGGGAAGGTAAAGAGGAAACGAGAGGGGCAGGGCCATAGACGAGACACGAGAAAGCGCATGACAGCCAATATCTAAGTCTTGCCATGTCTTTCTCACACAAAACCCTAGGCTATGCCATAACTCCGCTGCAAGAACAATAAACATGACATGATAGCGGAATCATGACAGTATGACTCATCTTCAGACCGCAGTGGAGGAAGGCCTTAACCTTCCAGAATCCCCCTGCCTCAGGCCCATCCAAAATCCAACACAGTGTCCCTCTGAATTCAAGACAGAGTCTACCTCAGAAACAATGCTCTGTGCAGGGAGAGTTTCCCACAGTTACAGTCTAAGAGAACTTCTGTGGATTGACAGTGACCTGGGAAGAAGCAACTCCACAGAATTTCCTTTGTGTGAATTTCCAACCAGTCTGATGCTCCAAGGAATGAGATTTACCTTAAGGGCAGTCATTGCTTTCAAAGGAGGCTTAACCCAGGATGCTCTTGGACATTATGTGGCCTACTGTAGGAGGCCTCCATGTTTCTGGGAGTTGTATGACGACCTGAAGAGTGGAGTGACAGGAGTGTCAGAAAAAAACAAAATATGCCCACATGCTGTGTTATACACAAAAGAATGATTACATTGTTTAAAAGTAATTTTACAAGTACAGTATTTTTGCTGTATGCCACCAACCTTTGTGTTCTTAGTCCAGTTTGGAGAGGCTAAAACTGTAAATTGGGCTTGATGATGTTTGTACTCAGATCTGTTATTCAGTTTGGTATTTCTGAAACATTATTAAGTGTTTATATGTTTAAAGTGTTTAAAGATCTGTTATTTCTGTAAATAGATGTTGGATAGTACATGTTCAATTTCACATTAATTAAATTACATTTGAATTAATTCTTAATTCATTGATTCATACATACATACATTCATATATATATATATATATATGTGAACACACACACACACTTGCAGAATTAGGAAGATGTTGAAAGTGTTAGAAGTGCAACGTGTTCACTTCTTTGAGCATCACTGTTTAAATGTTTGTGGCTAAATATAGTAAGTGCTGGATAGGGGACAATTATGCAGGACCTGTATGATCATTTTGACTATCAGTGGACAGTCCAGGCCAATCAAGCTCAGGACAAAATTAAAAACAAACCTTTGTTTTCAAAATTCTTGCCTTTCTTAAATGTTCAACATTTTCCAGATTCTGCAGTGTATGTAATGACCCCCATATATACGTACAGTATATGCAACCAGACTATGTGTTAAATATGTAGAAAGTGTCTGGTGTATCTTCTGGTGTGTCTGTAAGATCACTGGATCGCAGCATTCAGAATCAGTTCAAGGGTTTATTGTGAAAAGGTAGATTAACAGGTGAGGGTGGATCTACAATAATAAAACAATTATAAAGAAACAATTAGAATGACATGTATTGACCGTTATGCACTAACAAACTACGACATACAATACTATGCAATTGGAATATATTCATATACAGAGGTATATCTATATCTAATAACTTATCATCAGCCTTACAGCAACATAATGTCAGAAAAAAAAATTGAGGGTACAACGGATGGACATACTGTCATGATATCAGGGAAGAGACAAGGCAGGAGAACCCAATTGCAGGCAGAGGCAGGGATGAAGGGGTTAACAGGTATTTATTATAACAAAACAGGACAAAAGGCAAAACAAAACCCACAATGGGGAAAACAAGGTAGGGTACTATAAACAAGAACAAGAACACGGACTGACTAAACTAATAAAACAAACACTAGGTATAAACACTAAACTGACACTTACTAGGACTCAGGGTAACAGGAAACAGGGGTAAGCATATAGCTAGGGACAGCAAGACCAAACATGTACAACCAGGGTAGGACGTACATATACATACAATGAACCAGACAGGACAAAGAACACGAGGATGTTTTAAAGGGGAGCAAATCAAGAGGGAACAGGTGCAAGGGATAAACTGACTAGAGTTGAGTCTTCGTAGAGTCTTCGCAGACTAGAGAAACAAAGGATCCTGTATGATTCCACCTCTAGACCAAGAAATACCTGACAAGGAGAGGTGGAACCATGACACATACTACAGCAAAACTTCACTGCAATTTCAATAATATAAACTGAGGTAAATGCGCCGAGTGCACTCTCTTAACCCAGCGAGTTTAGGTCTAAATAAGCTCAATAACCATGGAAAAATGACATCAACTTATAAAATAGTGTCTATAGCTGATTAAATTAATAAATATCTTTGAAGAAACGGGTACTCACTATCATTCAAAGACGAACACTACACACACATTCATTTGTTATTGCTCACGTTTACTAAACATGTGCCTCACCTCACGCCTCTCTAATGATTGACATGCGCGTCTTTATATTGCGTGTACTTTCACATATATTAAATTTACCACGGTTTTTCACATAACAATATAAAGTACTAAGTAAAAACACTTACCTTGTAATCCGCTGTGTCCTTCTAAACTTGAAAACACAGAATGGAAAGGTAACAAATGTGATTTGGCGGGTAGTTTTGGTGTTACTGATAACGTTACCTCAACTGTATAGTTAGAAAAGTCGCAGAAAGGATACTTTTATCGGCACAAACGGAGCACAAACGATTTAGGCTATTTTGGATGATTTCGGAGCATGTCGATGGGCTGATGACGTCATCGCCTATAATTCAATGTCTAATATTAAAACAATTAAAGCAGCACAAAGATTTTTTTTACGGCACAGACCAGCACAAACGGAGCACAAACGATTGAGGCTATTTTGGATGAGTTTGGAGCATGTCGGGGGGCTGGTGACGTCATCGCCTATAATTCAATGTCTAATATTTAAAAAACCGTAGCAGCACAAACGCAACTTTTCGCGGCACAAACCAGCACAAACGGAGCACAAACAAGCGGGACTATTTTCGGTGGTTTTGGAGCATGTCGGGCGGATGAGTGACCTCCGAATGACCTAAAATTATTCTTCTATTATCTGAAAAACTGAAGCAGCACAAACACATTTTTTTACGGCACAAACCAGCACAAACGGAGCACAAACGATTGAGGCTATTTTGCAAATGTTTTGTGTGGGGAGGGGGGCCAACTTCACGCAGGTCAGAATTCTTAAGAAGCATATATAATATATTATTACGCTAACTATCATGTAACCCATAGTTATACATGCGGATCATATGTATATTAATAACGTTAATGGATAAAATTACGTTCAACTTAAACTTGTAACGTTAAATTAGTTAATCAGAGCTCGGTGCACTCGCCCCTTTTGGGGGGCGGGAGTGTTCCGGGTTCGGATGGAACCGGCGAGCTTGGAACCTGCTCCCCGGACAGCACGCCAAACACGCATACTTTTACTACCCCTGCAATCTTCATTATTGGCTCAGATGAACTCGTGAATACAGAATTATCATTTTGAAGGTGAACTATTTCTTTAAGAGAATTATTGTACAGTCCTTTATTTGTTACTGATATTTTTTTATTCAACAGATGCCTTTTCAAGATAAACCCAGAGAACGGATCCGAAATCGAAAAGAAAACATCAAGAAACCAAAAGGCGGTCAGTCCAAAGGTTATTTCACTGTTTAGAAAAATTGCAGACTATGAATGGATGGAGTAAAAATGGTCAACTACTCCCCCATTATCTTAACCTAAAATGATTGGCTGTCACTGACTTGAAACTACATGTGCTTCTGTTGTTTCAAATTTCACTTTTTCATTCTTGTAGTTGTATGAAAGTTTCCAACATTTGTAATTTAGGCAGAAAAGTTCAGTTTTGTCCTCTAATGGGTGTATTTTAATAGTTGAGCATTAGTTTTATCGCATGACTTTTATAAATATGTCCATGATGATCTCTTGTACTGCTTTGGTATTTTATAATATGTTATTGGTGACATTTTGCTGAGTTGTGGCTTTACAGATAAATTTAATATTGAAGTAATTATTCACCTCAAGAAATAAAAGCAAGTCTGTTGAAAAACACTCAACTTGAGTCGTATTGGTACTTTTATGGTTTCTCAATAAATGTCCACAATATGTAGGTGGATCTTTAATCTTCTTATTGTATTAAAATTCTAAATTAAACATTTAGAAGCTCGAGAAGTAAAAACAATATTTAGTAAAATAACATTTAAAAACTGTATAATCTTGTGTAAAATTACAGATAAAAACTGTATTTATAACTACGGAAAATAACTGTTAAAGTTAATTTCACGTTTTTTACGTTTTTTTTTTTAAAGTGTAGCTAAAATAAATGGATAAAAATTCCACACTTCAACAGTATTGGCCATAATTGGACACTACTTCTTTTGAAAAGTGGGATGCGATCAATGTTTACACTTAGGTGGACATTGTTAGATCCCCTTTTCTAACCCGCAGTACTTGTACTGCCCGCCACATTTAGGCTCTGTTGTGTTAGGTTGTGGTGAAGCAAGGAATGTCCAGCTATCCAAAGGCAAATAGGTCCCCTTAATTTCTTAAAATGGACAATAAACCATAAAACGCTCTGTGTGTAAATTTGTGCCCACTAGCTCAGGTCGACTTAAAAACTGCTGGTCACCTCACCTGCAACCAAGCCTGCGCTGGCATTTTACGGGCCCACTTAGGGATAGCCTAAGGGCACCTCGCAGAATTTTCTCACTGGCCAAACGTTGGCCCCTTTGTGCTGGCCCTCCATGTGCAGCTCTCACTTAGCCTCCACTGTTGATTTGTTGAAATGTTGATCACTTTTGCACTTGATATTAATGTGGAACAATTTTTGAAATTTCCTCCATCCATCCATCCATTTTCTTCCGCTTCATCCGGGGCCGGGTCGCGGGGGGCAGCAGTCTAAGCAGGGATGCCCAGACTTCCCTCTCCCTAGACACTTCCTACAGCTCTTCCGGGGGGACACCAAGGCGTTCCCAGGCCAGCCGGGAGACATAGTCCCTTCCTGGGAAGGCGTCCAGGGGGCATCCGGAAAAGATGCCCGAGCCACCTCAGCTGGCCCCTCTCGATGTGAAGGAGCAGCGGCTCTACTCTGAGCTCCTCCCGAGTGACCGAGCTTCTCACCCTATCTCTAAGGGATCGCCCAGCCACCCTGCGGAGAAAGCTCATTTCGGCCGCCTGTATCCGGCATCTTGTCCTTTCGGTCATGACCCACAGCTCATGACCATAGGTGAGAGTAGGAACGTAGATTGACCGGTAAATCGAGAGCTTCGCCTTGCGGCTCAGCTCCTTCTTCACCACGACAGACCGGTACAGCGACCGCATTACTGCAGAAGCTGCACCGATCCGTCTGTTAATCTCCCGTTCCATCCTTCCCTCACTCGTGAAGAAGACCCCAAGATACTTGAACTCCTCCACTTGAGGAAGGAACTCTCCACCAACCTGAAGTGGGCAAGCCACCCTTTTCCGACTGAGAACCATGGCCTCGGATTTGGAGGTGCTGATTCTCATCCCAGCCGCTTCACACTCGGCTGCAAACCATCCCAGTACATGCTGAAGGTCCTGGTCTGATGGGGCCAGCATGACAACATCATCTGCAAAGAGCAGAGATGAAATCGTGTGGTCCCCAAACCCGACACCCTCCGGCCCCTGGCTGCGCCTAGAAATTCTGTCCATAAAAATTATGAACAGAACCGGCGACAAAGGGCAGCCCTGCCGGAGTCCAACCTTCACCGGGAACAAGTCTGACTTACTGCCGGCAATGCGAACCAAGCTCCGGTCGTACAGGAACCGGATAGCCCTTAGCAAAGGGTCCCGAATCCCATACTCCCAGAGCACCCTCCACATGATGCCGCGAGGGACACAGTCGAATGCCTTCTCCAAATCCACAAAACACATGTGGATTGGTTGGGCAAACTCCCATGAACCCTCCAGCACCCTGGAGAGGGTATAGAGCTGGTCCAGTGTTCCACGACCGGGACGAAAACCACACTGTTCCTCCTGAATCCGAGGTTCTACCATCGGCCGGATTCTCCCCTCCAGTACCCTGGCATAGACTTTCCCGGGGAGGCTGAGAAGTGCGATCCCCCGATAGTTGGAGCACACCCTCCGGTCCCCCTTCTTAAAAAGAGGGACCACCACCCCGGTCTGCCAGTCCAAAGGCACTGTCCCCGTCCGCCACGCAATGCTGCAGAGGCGTGTCAGCCAAGACAGCCCCACAACATCCAGAGACTTGAGGTACTCAGGGCGGATCTCATCCACCCCCGGTGCCCTGCCACCGAGGAGTTTCTTGACTACCTCGGTGACTTCAGCCCGGGTGATGGACGAGTCCGCCTCCGAGCCCTCAGCCTCTGCTTCCTCAATGGAAGACGTGACGGCAGGATTGAGGCGATCCTCGAAGTATTCCTTCCACCGCCCGATGATATCCCCAGTCGAGGTTAACAGCTGCCCACCTCCACTGTAAACAGGATTGGTAGGGCTCTGCTTCCCACTCCTGAGGCGCCGAACGGTTTGCCAGAATCTCTTCGAGGCCAACCGATAGTCCTTCTCCATGGCCTCTCCGAACTCCTCCCAGGCCCGAGTTTTTGCCTCCACAACCACCCGGGCTGCAGTCCGCTTGGCCTGTCGGTACCCGTCAGCTGCCTCGGGAGTCCCACAAGCCAGCCAGGCCCGATAGGACTCCTTCTTCAGCTTGACGGCATCCCTTACTTCCGGATTCCACCACCGGGTTCGGGGATTGCCGCCTCGACAGGCACCGGAGACCTTATGGCCACAGCTCCGAGTGGCCGCGTTGACAATGGAGGTGGAGAACATGGTCCACTCGGACTCAATATCTCCAGACTCCCTCGGGATCTGGTCGTAGCTCTGCCGGAGGTGGAAGTTGAAGATCTCTCTGACAGGGGATTCGGCCAAACGTTCCCAACAGACCCTCACAGTACGTTTGGGTCTGCCGAGTCTGTCCAGCTTCCTCCCCCGCCATCGGATCCAACTCACCACCAGGTGGTGATCAGTTGACAGCTCCGCCCCTCTCTTCACCACCCGAGTGTCCAAGACATACGGCTGGAGGTCAGATGAAACGACCACAAAGTCGATCATCGACCTCCGGCCTAGGGTGAAATTTCCTCAAACAAAAATTATTGTCTTGAGTTTTAATGTTAAGTTTTCTCTTTAGCTGTCAATGTGTGTTAAAACACATGTTGTGGAAAACACAACTAAGATCCAGTGGGATCAGAAAATAATAGTTACAGTTTTTCTCAATTGCTTTGGCTCAATTCTCAAATGAAAATTGTATTTTCCAAAACAATAAGATCAGATCTCTGAACAATTAGCTTATTGTTCACATCAGATTGGAATTTCTTATTGATTTGAGCAAATTGCAAATGCTTTGGCACATGTGTGCAAACATTAAGTACAATCGTCTGCAGTTTGCACAACAAATAATTGCATATGGCTTGTTGATCAAAACTGATGAGTCAATTCTCACTTAAACTGTCAAACTCTTCACAACTTCTCAATCATTTTTCATCGTGTACGCCATCACATTCAAAACAATCCATTCACTTATCAAAACTGGTATACACGCATGTACATTACATAAATATCTGACATTGATATTGTTTGTAATGTCTGCTACATTGGCAAATTACCTCTAATTGCAATACAATTTGAATCAACCAATCAACCATTTAACCAATGAAGTTTGGGAGCATATAAATGTAGATTGCCCACAGCACAATCAATACCATTTTTTGACCAGGGAGGACTTCCACAACCCTGAACTGCAGCAACATGCTCGTGGTAGACCAATTGGAAGACATGTAAGAATACGTGGTGGTGGTGTTAGAGGAAGACATAACAGAGGAAGAGGTGGAAATAGAAGAGTCAGAGCCTCTGAGGAAATCAGAGCCACACTTGTGGATCATGTCATAAATCGTGGTTTTACAATGGAAGAGGCTGGTCGAAGAGTGGAGCCTAATGTAAACAGGTCCACAGTGTCATCAATTGTGCAAACCTTTCGTAGGGAAAACAGGTAAATATGTATTTTCGTGTTTGTTTTACAGTATAGTATGTAAAGCATTTTTATAAACAACAATATTCTAAAGGTAAATGCAAGTCTATTTGTACATTCTATAGAACTGCACAACAACCTTGAGCTGGTGGCAGAGCAGCAGTATTTAACCATCAGCAAGAACAAGAAATTTGCAACATGGTCATAGCCAACAATTCCATCAGTCTAAGAGAGATCCAAAGTGCAATCATAAATGACAATAATGTCTTCGCAAATATAGATTCTGTCAGCATTTCCACCATAGACAGAGTTTTGGAAAGACATCAAATGTCTATGAAACAACTCTACAAGGTGCCATTTGAGAGGAATAGTGAAAGTACCAGTATGTCCAGGTAAGAGTTTTACTGTACTTCTAAGATGCCTGTATTATGTAATTAAAGTTTTAGAAACCCATAAGAAGAGAAAACATTTACTGAACTCTAGAATAAAAAATTCACTTTATTTTGTTTCTGTGTTTCTTCGTAGAGAATCATGGAGTTAGAAGGACATGAAACAACCCATATTCTTGTTTTTGTGGACGAGGCCGGGTTCAATCTGTCCAAAGGCCGGAGACGTGGTCGCAATCTCATTGGACACCGAGCCACAACTGACACCCCAGGCCAACGTGGGGCCAATATTACAATGTGTGCTGCCATTTCAGAGAATGGTGTGAGCACGCATATTCCACACATTGGACCCTATAATACCCAACTGCTCCTGGCCTTCCTAGACACACTTTACAGAGACCTGATTCCAGAACAAGAAAGAGGTTTAGTTAGACCACATTGGCCTAATTATGTTGTTGTCTGGGATAATGTCAGCTTCCACCGAACCAACATTGTTAGGGAGTGGTTTGCTGCACATGAAAGGATAACAGTGGAGTTCCTTCCACCATACTCTCCATTCCTAAACCCAATAGAAGAGTTTTTTTCTGCTTGGAGGTGGAAAGTATATGATCATAGTCCACAAGATCAGATGTCTGTGTTGGATGCCATGAATGCTGCATGTGAGGACATCACAGCTGATCATTGCAGGGGATGGTGCGACATTCAAGGAGATTTTTTTCCCCGGTGCATGACAATGGAAAACATAAGATCAAGAACAAGAGCGACAGGATGTCCAACAAGAATAATTAGTTTTTCATGGAGGTTATTTTGTAGTTATTTACTATTGTATTTTTGTTGTAACATACCGTAAGAAATATGAAATGTACAGCAATTCGACAAGCAAGATTTCAGTTTACATGTAATACACATACAAACATAAATGTACTGAATAAATCAAAATGTTCATTTACTTTTTTTTTCTATGTACTATTGACTCTTCTCAATTATTAAATTTTTTTATGAAACCTTAATTTCCATGGTTGACTGTCATGGTGAAAAAACAACTAAACATTTTGACCAGTGTGGCTCACACAATGACAAAAGTATTTTTATATTTTGGTGGCCTTGGCCAAATTACTGACAAGATAACTAGGTTTTGAAGCATGAATGAAATGTTTTGGGTGAGTAACTTTTTTTTGCAGACATGCAATAAAGTTCTAAAGTTCCAGCAAACAGTTGTGACATTTGCACTCACAGTTTAGAGAATGTTAAGACTGTTGCGAAAAATGTGCCAAAGCAGTTGAGAAAAACTGTATTACATCACAATTAAGTTATTTTAAGTGTGATATAATAATAATTCATTACACTTATATAGCGCTTTTCTGGACACTCAAAACTCTCCACACGGAAGGGGGAATCTCCTCAACCACCACCAATGTGCAACATCCACCCGGATGATGCGAAGGCAGCCATATTGCAACAGAACGCCCACCACACACCAGCTTATTGGTGGAGAGGAGACAGAGTTACGAAGCGAATTAGACCATATGGGGATGATTAGGAGGCCATGAATGTATAGAGGCGAATGGGCAAATTTGGCCAGGATGCCTGGGTTATACCCCTATTCTTATTCAAAGGACATCCTGGGATTTTTAATGACCACAGATAGTCAGGATCTCGGTTTAACATCTCATCCGAAGGAAGGTGCTTTTTGACAGTATAGATTCCCTGTCACTATACTGTGGCATTAGGACCAGAGGTGGGTAGCCCAGTGGCCAAAGAGTAAAAGTCCTTGCGATATTTTTGTTTCATCCATGAACTCAGCAGCTGATTTCACCAGAGGAGGAACCAAGTCATTCCTTTCAAGTCACAAGCAAGTCTCAAGTCAAATCCCAAGTCCTCAAAGAGTTAAAGTTAATGAGATAATTAAGTGATTAATTAAATGATGATTGAGCATTAGTGATGAACACCTGCTGTTATTGAGAATCACAGAGGATCAGATGTTGATGTTTTATTGGTTAAAATGATGCCACCATCATGGAGATCAGTGTTTGCTTTTACTTGGGCTCTTGGGCTACTCTTTACTTTTACAAAGCTCTCAATTTTCACCTGTCGCTAAAAGCATAATCTTCACTTTATTTGAAGCACATTGTTTATTTGACCACAGCCAATATTATAGAAGCGATCAGCCACACATTTACAGAGGTCAAATGCTTCTTTTATTAGACTTCATCAATGTGTAGGTGTTTTTTATTAAACTCCATTACAAGCACTAAAATAAAATTAACTCATTCAAAGTCAAGAGCTCAACTAAAGCAAACATTGATCAGAGTAATGGTGGTTTCATGATATGTCTCTTGAACTCTCAAATAAATTTATCAAACTACGCGTTATAAGATCAGATTGTATATATTGAAAGGGAATACAGTCATGTTGTGTTGTTAATCACTTAATGAAGCCTTATCTTATATTGGGAAGCGATGCAATGCTAATTGCAGCCACAGCAGGTTTAGGTGGTTTAAGACTACTAAGCTAAAACAGCTAACAATATATACATAAATGAACATAAAATTAAATAAGCTGACCGAACTAACCATTAACTGAGTGGAAAACAATGATTTTAGAATGCCGCTTTAATGGTTTGATTGCATTTACATTTATATTTAGTTATTTAGCAGACACTTTTATCCAAAGCGACTTACAAAGAGTTTAAGGAGCAATAAGCGATATGTCATACAGGAGCCATAATACATTAAGTGCCAATACAAAGTTACTGATTTCAACAAAAGCTAGACCATTACCTGTTGACAGAAAGAGAGAGGGTTAGTTTTTTTCTTTTTTTTCTCATTTGTCTGTCAAGTAATCACAGAAGAGATGGTTTTTAAGTAGTTTTTTAATGTTGTGAAAGATGTGGTTGACCGGACCGAGTTAGGAAGAATGTTCCACCAGAAAGGAGTTGTGAATGAGAATGAGCGGGAAAGCTGTAACGGACAAAACATTACTTGGTTTTATTTTTATACTTCAGTAAAAACTAATTGTGGTGATTTCATAGTGTGATGTTTTGGTCACATGTAGTACCTCAAGGAGCAACTTGAGGGTGCTACCGCCTGGAGGTAACCGGATATATAAGCTAGATCACCATAGAGTAAGTGAATTCGTTTGGTAAAGGGGGACCATTTGGTTGAACATGTGCTACCTGCTCTTTGAAAGTCTTTGGTTGAGAACTTATTGAGTTGCTGCTCATACGTGAGTACGGTTTGATTTTTTTACCTGATAATATGTTTGTTTATGAAGTTACTGATGTAAGTCATTTGCTTCCTAGCAAGGACTTTATATGTGCCTATGTCTGTTGTATTCTTCAAATTATTCTCTAATAAATAAAGTAAATCACCTCTGGATAAGAGGCGTATTAGCTACGAAGCCTGTTCAGGCCGGTATTGAAACTACCGCGTGGGGATTCTTTCAACGCAACGCAGTGCAGCGATACGCCGAAAGCTAAAGATGCTGTGGATTAAATTACATAGTACCACACTCAAATACCTTCAAACATTGTCTCATCTCTCTCTAGTTCTTGGACTTTAGCTGATCATGGAATGATACATTTATCTCACCTTATTGTCTCCATTGAAGCACAAAGGACATGTAAATAGACTTATGCTTTCTTGTTTGGATTTACTTTACTGTGTATGTGTATGTGTGTATGTATATGTATATATATATATATATATATATAAACTTGGGAGGAAAAATAAAAACAAATTGAAAAGTTTTGTGTTGTGAAGAGTATTTTAATCAGTACATGTCAGAGATCTGTTGAACCCCTCAGAGAAACAGCCTTAAAGGCAAGATGTTACAAAGCCCTTATGGGAAGGCATTACAAGATGCCGCTGGTTATCTGAAGGCAGGGATCTTGATGGGGTTGAGGAGTGTAGGAGGGTGTGAAAGTATGGCGGTGCAGATCCAGAGATTGTCCTGTAGGCAAGCATTAGTGACTTGAATCTGATACAGGCTTCAACCGGTAGCCAGTGATGAGAGATGAAAGGGAGTGTCACATGAGCCCTTTTGGGCTGTTTGAAGACGAGGAGGCCTGCTGCGTTCTGAACCAGCTGGAGCGGTTTGCCTTTACAGGAAGACCAGCAAGGAGAGCATTGCATTAGTTCAACCTTGAGATAACCATAGCCTGGACAAGGAGATATGCCGCATGCTCAGTGAGATAGTGTCTTGCCTTTTTAAGATTGAATAAGGCATATCGGCATTACCGCGTATGTCTTTGCAATTTGATCATTGAAGGACAGCTGTTCATCGATTATGACTCCGACAGTGGTGTAGTCCTAATAAAAATATTGGTGTACTATACTGTACAACAATAACCCTGACCGCACAAAAGAGAGGGGTTAGTGTGTTTGTTTGATTAGTTTTTCTAGTAATATATGACAATTATTTCAGTTAAATATTTATGCATTATTCTTCGCTTATTTTTTGAATATGAAGTTATAGAATTGGAAAAAGTTAAGTTGGTCGAAAAAGGTTGGAAAAAAAACAGGTCTATGCCAGTACTGTCGACCACAATACAATATTTTTTACAAAGCATCATATCTTTGTAACGCATCACATATACAAGTATACATAAAAACATATGCAAGATTTTACAGAATAGAGATGTAACTTTGTCATCACAGCGATCTCTGTGTCAATACTTGTTAATAATTGAAGGGGAAGATATTAATGTATGAAGTTAACGTTGTGGTAAAAACAGACTACATTATTTTAAATGTAGAATAAACATAACAAGGAGGTTCACAATGACTGTAAAGGGAACGAGGATACAGAGAAAATGTAAGGATTCTTATAAATAGTAGGGCTATGTAAGTGCTTTGTTTCATTTCATCATGTGTCATTTAAAGAAAGCTAATATTAAAAGTTGTGACAGATAACAAAGATTTGCGATGCACTGCAATATTGTAAAGAGATAAAGAACCGCAAGAGAAATCCGGGAATGCCCGGAACAGATGAGAGGAGCCACTGCCGGTGAGCGCCCTTAAACCAGCTGTGACTAAAAGTGAGCAGTTTTATCAATATTAGCTGACGCCTTTAGCGGGACTCTTTCAGTCACTGACGGGACGAACTCCTCGCAGGCGAGTTGCCAACACTGAAGATGATGCGCTTGGAGTGGTTGTCGGAGGCGGGGCTGCAAGAAATTTTGTGAATTTTCTTAATGCACCAATTGTATGAATGAACTGTGAACGCGATACGGTTAAAGGGAAAGCAATCAAAAAAACAGCTTGGAGACGTTAAGCAGGAGAACAAGTGGGTATATGCTAATATAGATCTTTAGAAGTCATTATACTCGAGAAGCTCTGTGGAAAAATTAAGCATACAGCGTATGCGTGTGTATGGCCCGACTACACCACTGGACTCTGAGGTTCCTGGCTGTTTTGGAAGGAGTGATTTTGGTATTGCCAAGTTTGATGGTGAGATCGTGTTGCACTGTGGGTGCGCCGGAAACACGAGTAGTTCTGTCTTGGCAGAGTTCAGCTTGACGTGATGCACTTTCATCCCAGCTGAGATGTCCTCAAGGCAGGCTGAAATGCGAGCTGCTACAGTGGTATTGGGTGAAACGAGATGAAGATTTGGGTGTCGTCAGCATAACAGTGATATGAGAAGCCATGTGCCCGTATCATGGCTCCCAGGGATGTCGTTTAGATGAAAAAAGCACCGATCCCTGAGGGACTCCAGTGATCATGACCCAGTGATCGAGCCCCTCCATCAGACCCTGAAGGATCAGCTGGAGAGGCAGGATTTGAACCAGTGGAGAGGAGAGCCTGAGATTCATAGAGATGACGGGGTTGCTAGCAGTGTCAAATGCTGCAGATAGGTCTAGCAGAATCAGGACCGATGATTAAGATTCCGCCTTGGCTAGCCGCAGTGCTTCTGTGATCGATAGCAGTGCAGTCACATAGGAATGGTTTGTTTTGAAGCCAGACTGCTTGTCATCCAGTAGTTTGTTCTGGAATAGGTAGGATGACACCTGGTTAAAAGCTGCCCTTTCAAGTGTTTTTGCAACAAATTGGAGGAGCGAGACAGGTCTGTAACTGTCGGTAGTAGAGGGGTCCAATGTGGGTTTCTTAAGTAGGGGGGTGACCTGGGCCTGTTTGAATGTGGATGGAAAAGTGCCCATGAGCAGGGAGGTGTTGATGGTGTGTGTGAGTGCAGGTGTGAGTGTGCTGGATATGGTCTGAAGGAGATGGGAGGGGATTGGGTCAAGGGGACAGGTGGTGGGGTGGCTGGAGAGAAGTCTAGTGACTTCAGTGTTGGTCAGTGGGGTGAAAAGAGGAGGTCGATGGTTGAAGTGTGTACCGAGGTCTGAGGTACCCAGAATTGTTTGCTGATGGATGATGTTTTCTCAGTGAAAAATACAGTGCAGTCTTCCACAGTCAAAGATGAAGTGGGCGGGGGAGGAGGGGGGCAGAAAGAGAAAGATGAGAGTAGTGACTGGTAGTCCCCTAGGTCAGCAGGATTCTTGGTCTTGCGCATTTCCTTTCTGCAGCCCTGAGTGTACTCCGTTGTTCACGGATGATGTCAGACAGCCAAGGGCAAGGGGGGTGTGGCACGAGCTGGTCTGGAGAACAGAGGACAAAGGTTATCTAGATAGGATGTAAGTGTTGAGCATAAGGTGTCAGTGGCAGTGTCCGCATCTAGAGATGCAAAGTTAGAGGGAAGAGAGGATGTCACTTTAGCAGAGAGTGTGCTAGGGGAGCGAGAGTGAAGGTTCTGTCTAAAATAAACGGGTGGTGGTGTTGGTGTAGTGCATGTAGGAAGGAGGATGTTGAAAGTGATGAAGAAGTGGTCCGAGATGTTAAGAGGTGCAACTTGAATGTTATCTGTGATGCAGTCACGGATGAAGATGAGATCCAGCTGGTTTCCAGATCTGTGAGTACTGGCTGTGATGAGACGCGTGAGGTCGAACGAGGCGGTGAGGGTGTGGAAGTCAGAAGCATAGGGTTTCTCCAGGTGGATGTTGAAGCCCCCAAAGACTACAATAAGGCCGCTATCCTCCAGGAATGATGAGAACAGCACATCTAACTCTTCAATAAAGTTGTGAAGAGGACCTGGGGGGGCAGTAAACTACAACAATGGTGAGCTGAGGGGGAAAAATGTGGTATATATATGTGGGAAAAGCATGGTATTCAAATTAATATTTGTTGCATCATAGGGAAGATACTGTGGAATATTTCCAGTCATTGTTGATAAGCAAACATGTTCCACCTCCTCTTCCGGTTCGGCGAGGAGAGTGAGAGTGAGAGGAGTAGTTTGTGGAGAGAGCAGCGGGTGTGGCTGAGTCTTCAGGACGAATCCAAGTCTCAGTAAGACCTAGCAAAAGGCTAGCAAATGCATGGATGAAGTCAGTCTTGTTTACAGCAGTTCCAGAGACCCATAGAGAGGTGTAGAAGGGGAGATGTGAATGGGACGCGCGTGAGAGTACGCGCGTCATGCCTTGCGTCTTGGGTGAGAACGCTGCCTATGGTGGAGTACAGGAATAAATTGAAACACATGATGTTAGTATACACCTAAATAAAAATCAAAGGTATGTTAAACATACTGATGTGCCTTGCCGGTGTCCTTGCTCGGTGGAGTCGCGCAGGTAGAGTCGCAGGTCTTTACACTCGTCGGTCTTCACACGCTGATGCTTACCGCGCCAGAACAGAGGCACTGCTTAAGTATGTGTTGCGATTAGCGCGAACAGAATACAGCTGGAACACTACTTCTTGATTTGCAAAACAAAGTCTGAACGACTTGAAACGACTTTAAAACAAGGTAACAGGGTAAACAGCAGACTCACGCACTACAGCGGACTTGTGATAACTTATTCGCTTCTAAGTTACCTGAGTAAGCGGGCAATTTAAATGCACTTAGCGACGCTGGAACACGCCTTCTCGATTAGCAAAACAAAGTCTGATCGACTTGAATGGGCCACGGATCAAACAGCGATTGGTGCTTTTATGTGCAAAATTATAATGTCAAGCCGTAACGAGTGGCTAACAGCAACTTGACTTCAGTACCAACGCAACAAAAAACGCTAACAACTTAGCAATCAGTCAACGAATGATTAAATAAACAAGCTCAAATAATCTTAACTAACAACAGGCAACAGTCCAGTTCAACAGGTAAAACAAGATAACAGGGTAAAAAGCAGACTCACGCTTTTTGATGACTTGTGATGACTTATTTGCTTCTCCAAGAAGATTGAAATCTATGAATTCAAAAAGAGCCTGAATCAAATGTGCATATTTACCAGTTACAAATGAATTAAAGCGGCCCTAACACACAGGGTTTCTGCCAATCTCATATTAATCTTTAGTATCTCTAGAGTTGTCTTGGATACTTCGTATCTTCGAAAAGTATTGAGTTTGCAGAGTATTATTACATTTCTAAAAGATAGACACATCTTTACGATTCTTTCCGAA
Source organism: Triplophysa siluroides (assembly GCA_006030095.1). NCBI lineage: Eukaryota > Metazoa > Chordata > Actinopteri > Cypriniformes > Nemacheilidae > Triplophysa > Triplophysa siluroides. The sequence goes on along the minus strand of VCII01000882.1, from coordinate 758 downwards.
AACATACAGCGGATGCGGGGGGGAGGTTGAACCAAAGCACGTACGCAACCATTGTCAACAAAACACAGACATCAGTTTCACTCACCGCATGCGCATGTCAGTTATGAAACAGTTTTTATGTAAAAAAAAGCTGAAACCTGTACGATCGCTGGGGGAGTGTATCAAGCACAGAAATACTACGTATTACGCCCAACTCGTTTTTGACAAGTTGACCATGTTTAGCATCAGAAGACAGCACGTTTAACATTGTGAAGAAGTCAGAATGCATGAAACACCATTGCAGGGCCGCTTTAAAGAACCAAGAGAGCCAACATATAACAGAGGTAATCACATATATTAACAGTAGTTCCCTTTCTGTCGGTCTCTCGACGTTGTGTCGAAGACGACAGATGGGGTTCGCCCTTGAGAACCAATCAACTCTGACTACTATAGAAAAGGCCAATGAAATTTGGCGAATGAAATTTGCATGCCGGGCTCCGCCCCCGGATGTCCAGTATAAAAGGAAGCCGGCGTGCAGCATTCACTCACCTTTTGTTCTTCAGAGCCCTCGCTCATGACTACGAACAAAAAGAATTCAACGAATTCTTCTTCTACTTCGCCGGATCTACGACGCAGAGCAGCGGATCGTCCCTTCCTGCAGCTACCTTCTCCTGGGCGTCTCGGCGGTTCCGGAGGTGATAGAGATTATTTCTAAAAGGTCCTTTTCAGGACTGACTGAGCATTCTCCAGCGCGGCATGTCCCGCTGTTCTCTTGGGTG
>VCII01000881.1:0-10145 GCA_006030095.1 Triplophysa siluroides | reverse complement strand
GATAGCTGGATTGCTGAATTCAGGTTTGCTATTAATACAGCCTGCCACTAAAGTACAAGTTTTACTGCTGAAGTAGCGCTTGGACGAAAATTAAAAGGTCCAATGGAGAGAGCTCTACGAAACTGCCTGACCCTAATGACCCTGCATATCCCATCCTTGACAGACACAAGAACTCCTTACTACAGTGAAGGAGAATGTGAAACGAGCCCAAGCCAAGCAGAAGCCGTATATGACCAACATCGTAAGCCAGTGCATTTCCAAGAGGGAGATGGTTGGGTACGGACACATCCTTTGTCTAGAGCTGACGAGGGATTCATGGCAAAGCTGTCTGCCAAATGGAAAGGTCCAGCAAAAATCATCAAGAAGTTAGGGCCCGGTAATTATTCTGTTTCTTTTTCTGATCCAGATAGCACTGACATTTATCACGTTCAAAATCTTAAGTTGTCATGGCTATGACAAATCTCTTTTCTGAAGGGAGTGGTATGTAACAGGTTAGCTGTTACCCAGGTAATGACTCTACACACTCCTAGGGGGCGCTTGAGCGCTAAAGCTCCTTTGATTTAAACTGGTGGTAGAGTAGAAGAAGAGAGTTTTTTTTGTTTGGAGGAAGGAAGCAAGGTGGTGTGCTAAGGACCTCCAGCAAACACGCTTTGGGAGTCCAGATTGAGAAACTTAGTTTCCAGGTCAATCTTATGGATTCTTTATAGGTGACCTTGTGTTATGGTGTGAGGAACCATGACAATTTATTAAAGCTCCACCTTTTGGATATCAAGATTTACCAGAAGAAGAAGGTTTTTCATCCATTAATCCTTATGGATTAATGAACGTCCTGAGTATAAGGATTTGATGCGGTGGATCGTAACTTTGTGGACTATTTGCGTTTTTGGAGATCAATGTGACTAGCCGTTGGGGAACTGGGACATCATCATCATTAACATCATTGACAATTGACTTTCATAGTAGTGAGTCCAGACCATGTCCAAGTACAACCCTGAACTGATGATATAAGTTTCTTTATTGTTATTGTCATTTCATTATTCTTTTGTTTAAAGATTTACTTGGCAGAATTGCTATATTCTTTTTGACTTACTGTACTGGTTTAATTCAAAGTATTTTTCATTTATTTATATATTCATGCTTTGTTCTGTTTATGATTTCTGATCTAACGAAGGCAAACATCTTATATAAAGATATAAACCTTTCATACTCGTTGTATTGTTTATGACAATAATCTGGGAAATATACTTAGGTGTTAGCAGCGTTAAGTAAATAGTTGGTGGGCCCCTCCTTTATTTCAGATATATATAGCTGGGGTCGTTTATGTGGACAAAAGGTTATATAATTGGCACCCAAACAGGGACCTGAACCCTGGACCGATGGACGAAAAGGTCAAAAGCTTCAACTTATCATTCCTTCCATCCATCGTCAAGCCTTTCTACATTATGCTCATGACAATCCTCTCAGTGGACATTTGGGTAAACTTAAGACCTTGCTCAGATTGCTGGAAACTGTATATTGGCCAACTATCAGAGCTGATGAAACATTGCAAAGAATGCCAAGTTTGTCAGAAATACAAACTATCCTTGTCAAAATTATCTGGTCAGTTACAGTCAATACCCATTGTTGAACCTGGCTACATGATGGGCATCGATCTCATGGGACCTTTTCCAAAAAGTGCCAAGCAAAATGAATATCTACTCGTTATCGTGGACTATTGTTCTAAGTGGGTGGAGATGTTTCCTCTGAGGTCTGCTAAAACTCCTCAGATAGCCAGAGTGCTGGTAGAGGAGATATTTACCAGATGGGGAACACCAGCTTACCTGGTCTCAGATCGTGGTGCACAATTCACCTCTCATCTTCTCGGTCTGGTGTGCAAGCAGTGGGGAGTCATTCAAAAACTGACCACAGCCTACCATCCCCAAACTAATCTGACGGAGAGAGTCAATCGAAATTTGAAGACCATGATTGCATCTTACGTTGGAGACCACCATAAGCTGTGGGATAGATGGATTGCTGAATTCAGGTTTGCTATTAATACAGCCTGCCACGAAAGTACAAGTTTTACACCTGCTGAAGTAGCGCTTGGACGAAAATTAAAAGGTCCAATGGAGAGAGCTCTACGTAAACTGCCTGACCCTAATGACCCTGCATATCCCATCCTTGACAGACAACAGAACTCCTTACTACAGTGAAGGAGAATGTGAAACGAGCCCAAGCCAAGCAGAAGCGGTACTATGACCAACATCGTAAGCCAGTGCATTTCCAAGAGGGAGATGTGGTTTGGGTACGGACACATCCTTTGTCTAGAGCTGACGAGGGATTCATGGCAAAGTCTGCCAAATGGAAAGGTCCAGCAAAAATCATCAAGAAGTTAGGGCCCGTTAATTATTCTGTTTCTTTTTCTGATCCAGATAGCACTGACATTTATCACGTTCAAAATCTTAAGATTTGTCATGGCTATGACAAATCTCTTTTCTGAAGGGAGTGGTATGTAACAGTGTTAGCTGTTACCCAGGTAATGACTCTACACACTCCTAGGGGGCGCTTGAGCGCTAAAGCTCCTTTGATTTAAACTGGTGGTAGAGTAGAAGAAGAGAGTTTTTTTTGTTTGGAGGAAGGAAGCAAGGTGGTGTGCTAAGGACCTCCAGCAAAACGCTTTGGGAGTCCAGATTGAGAAACTTAGTTTCCAGGTCAATCTTATGGATTCTTTATAGGTGACCTTGTGTTATGGTGTAAGGAACCATGACAATTTATTAAAGCTCCACCTTTTGGATATCAAGATTTACCAGAAGAAGAAGTTTTTCATCCATTAATCCTTATGGATTAATGAACGTCCTGAGTATAAGGATTTGATGCGGTGGATCGTAACTTTGTGGACTATTTGCGTTTTTGGAGATCAATGTGACTAGCCGTTGGGGAACTGGGACATCATCATTAACATCATTGACAATTGACTTTCATAGTAGTGAGTCCAGACCATGTCCAAGTACAACCCTGAACTGATGATATAAGTTTCTTTATTGTTATTGTCATTTCATTATTCTTTTGTTTAAAGATTTACTTGGCAGAATTGCTATATTCTTTTTGACTTACTGTACTGGTTTAATTCAAAGTATTTTTCATTTATTTTATATATTCATGCTTTGTTCTGTTTATGATTTCTGATCTAACGAAGGCAAACATCTTATATAAAGATATAAACCTTTCATACTCGTTGTATTGTTTATGACAATAATCTGGGAAATATACTTAGGTGTTAGCAGCGTTAAGTAAATAGTTGGTGGGCCCCTCCTTTATTTCAGATATATATAGCTGGGGTCGTTTATGTGGACAAAAGGTATAAAGTAAAGTAATGAAATTAGTTAAAATAATTATTGTGACTCAGCAGCACTACAGCGCCTGTGCGTTTAACGCTGCTCAACTCAAACCGCGCCAAACAAGGTTTAACGGCCAATTACTGTAGAGCAGTTACGATAGAGAGGAAACTGCTCATGCGCCTGGCGGCTTGAAACCGTTGTGGCGGTTGTAATGGCAGACAACATTCGAGCTCCACAAATAGTCACGTTTGGCTACAAGGACTTTGAACTGGACCGTGAAAATAAAAAAAAGATTTGCCAGATGCAGAATATGCAACGCAAGGATTTCGGACACGACAACCACAACATCGAATTTCATCCGACATTACAAGAACCACAAGGAAAGGTAAGAATGTAATTTATTTATAGTCAGTGTAAAAACGATTACTAATGTAATGAATTAATCATTTCTGTTTGTCATAATTTTGCCTTAGTTGTTTTTTTATTAGAAATGTGATAATCGATCATCACTGATCCTACATCTCATCTCATAAGTAGATGAATTGGGGAATCTGGCTATAACGGCGTAGCCCGAATTTTTATGTTCTTAAAACATTAAAATCATCTTAAAATAAAGAAGGGCTTCTCTGTATTACATGTAGGCTAATGTCTGTATTAAATGCGCGCATGTTCAAGTGTTCGTGTGGTCTGGAGCTGAATAGCAGCTCGCATGTACTGCATGTGAAGGAGTTTTTAATAAGTTTTATTACGTTTAAATATTTACTCTTTATCATGGTGTGAGTAAAACAATGTGTGTGTGTGCCTTAATGAAAATGTTTAAATAATAACTGTGAGGGGTTATGTGCTGATATTAAATGTGCTTACTACATGTGGTATGTGTGTGGGGGTGCAGCCTTGCGCGCAGAAACAAAGCGAGGTGGAATGTGGGTGGGGGTTTGTCATGGGATGTTTTACAGAAACTAGGAGAACAAAGGAGTGAAAGCTGATTGGATGCACAGGGAGGACCCTCCCCTCGCAGCAGGAAGAAGACACTTCGACAAATACTATATATAGGCTGTAAAACGTATTTCCGGGGTTGGTTCTTTGTGAGACGTTGTGCCCGAGACAACCCGGCGCTGTATTTGAAACTTTCTGATCAATAAACTTCAACGATTATTTGAGCGGCCTTTCTCTCCAATTTTTGAACATGCAGGACATTTTAAAGTCCATCAAATGGTGACCCCCGGCGACGTGATTGGAGAAAAAGGCATTTAGGACCATCGTAGAGATCGGACATTGCCGAATTTAGGGACGGAACGATTTTGATTTCAACACACGGTCGACCGAATAAACAAAGGTGAGCAGAAACCTGTTTAAACAAACTTCTGCCAATTGAATATTCTAAATTTCATGTGTTGACTTCGATATGTATTCCGTACCATTGATTAGAAACCGTTGATATCTGTTGATCAGAATAAATAAAAGACTGTGGATGAAAGGCCCACAGCTGACCGTAGTTTAAAAGTACGGCACATTAAATTAAAAGACGGTGGGTTAGAGGCCCACCGCAAGCATAAAGACCGTGGGTTAGAGTCCCACGGCATGATAAAAGGAAATAGTTAAGACCGTAGGTTGAAGTCCTACGGCACTAACGGAAAATAAATAATTTGTGTTGCATAATTAATTGTGTGTTGATAAATATATATATTATTGTAAAATGTCTGAATTTGAGAGAGAATGTGAGGAGTATGGGTGTTCCCCTGTAACAAAACAATGGGGAAATGTAGTGGATATGTTAATGGCTCAGTCAGAGCCGAAGAATCATAAGAAAGAGAGGAACATTTGGGAGGGAAAATGGAGTCAGATATGTGTTGAAAACACGTGGGAAGATCCAGAAAAAGTATTGGTTAGATTGGCGCCAAAAGTTAGAAACATGGAGAAAAGAGCGCATGTGAGACTGAAAAGACATGTTGAAGAAGGAAAAAATATAAAGTGGTTAGAAAAGAATAAACATAAAAATCAAGAAGTTAAAATGAAGGAAGAATTAAGACTGTGGACATGCATTGCGCTAACTGCCACTGCTGAGTCCTCTTAAAAAGACTGAGGGACATGTGCAGTCAGGGAAGTCAGAGAAAGAAGTGATGAGAAAGTCAGGAAGTGAAGAAGCCAGTATCTCATGTCATACTGGGACCGCCCCCTTGTATCCTGATTTGAATATGTTGAACCCACCTCCCTATGTGCCCAAATTGCAGCAAGTACAGGTCAATGTGAGAGACTCTGCAGTGGAGGTTGACATACCTGACCTAGAACACATGAAAAGCCAGTTACAGCTATTAACTTCACAACTAGAGGGTGTAGTAGCATCACAGAGACAGGGCCAGTCCCCATCTAGAAGAGGTATGAGTAGTGTAGAGGGAGATGCAGTGAGTGTTCATGAAGAGGGAGGAGAGGAGCATGTAGACATAATTAGTATGAGTGATAAAAATGAGCATGAGTCTTTAACTGTGGACGTAATAATTCAGGGACAAATGACGACTTCCTCAATAGCCTCAAGAACTAGAAGCAAAGTAACAGAACAATCTGGTGAGGAATGTAGCGTAATGAGACATGTGGAATATGACCTCACTGATACCACCCATTTACCGGTCCCACGCCCTCAACATCTAATGACCTGCAATTATGATGACGATATCCACAACGACGATGTGGCGAGTAGATAATTGGGGGCAGCTCAACAAATGCCATTAATACGAAGTGGCTAGGGCCGAGCTAAATACCAGCCCTGGAGTCACAGTGACATGACGGCTGTCTCTTGGCAAAATTGCCCCCCATTACATCTGGGGGAGGAAGATGGCTTAACAAATTGACGGCATTATGCCATGGCACCACCTTGGCGGTGGGAGATTTGAGATGTCTTTTGGGACAAATTTTCACTGTTTCTCAGATGACAGAATTTGAAAGAGATGCAGACATAGAGACACAGCCCAATGAGACATTGTTTGTGAATGTCAGCACTGTAATTGCTAAAGCCCTTAGAGTAAAATTTCCAACGCCACCCACAGTATATCAAAACACTAAATTTATTTTAAGTGCAAATCTGTTAACAGAAAGAATTCACTACCGGATGTCATTAAACCTGTTAGAATGCTGTCTTTGACAGTTGTGTGATTGTGACTATCAGTGGAAATAGAAAATGACACCAAATGTCTTGATGCAAACTGCCCAAAAGCTTAGAAATGAAATGTTTATCTCTGTTATCCTAAAGTCTTTCTTTTCAGATTGATCGCTATAACTCCTTATAGAGTCCAGATACCAGAGAGGTGTTTTAGAACCTGCAATGGAGGAGATGGGTGAGATAATATTTTAAGGGGTCATTCACACTTCACAGCACTACATCACAGAAGTAGTTACACGGCCTCCAGGTGTAGCACAAGGATCCAAATTGTGCAACACAGATTGTTGTAGATTCCCATCTCCCAGACATGAACATAAAGCATTGTGCACACACTTTCACCACTACAACCTCATAAAATTACTATCTGGCATAACCCTAAAAGTTATCCAGACTCAAAACACTACACATCACCTCTGATGACTAGTCTAGATTTCAAATGTGATACATAAGAAGGATCTAGAGCTTGTCATGCATACACACAAATATACAGCATCTCACACATAGGACAAACCCATGATGCTAATTTAATCATAGATAAAACCTGTTGTTACAATTCTGTTGATTTATGTGAAACATTGCAATGTACATAGGAAATCTGCATGGTTACAGTTGTATGTATAGTAAATGGGTTTAATTTCTGATGAAGAGATGTGAAATAGAAATTTTGTGCAATTTTTAATTTAAATCATTGGCATTGGTCCAAACCAAATAGCACACTGGTTTTTAACATATGTCTAATGATTGTTTTTTAAAAAGTGGTTAGATCTGAAGTGCTGGTGCTTCTGCAATCGGCTACGCAATTCCCAATCAGATTTTTACCATTGAACATGACGTAGCGTACTGTACACATCAACATTCAGAGAATTTGTTGACAATAGCTAAATTAGAGATTCAGAATATGTCCTACTGCTTCTTTGTAATGATAGCTCTGCATAGTTAACTCGTATTTGAGTATTCTGAATTACTATTATGGTTATTAAAATATGTTATATAACTATACCATATTATGCATAACATTATCTGGATTTTATATACACATGAAAATACATTTATATGCATACTGTACATTTGTATTTTATATGCAATATATTTGAAAGGTATAATTATACATTGTTATTGTATGATGTAATGATGTATACCACTGGAGAATATGCCAGTTAAATTGACTTTTGCCACTCTTCCTTTAAAATACTCAGAGTATCTAAATTCCACTATGGTGAAGAATCAGGTAATCAAATGAGATCACCTTATGTGATATTATAAATGGCTTTGGATGAAATTGAGACCTTATTCCACACGCGCACCAGGTTCCATGAAAGATCTAGTTATCTCATTTGTTGTTGTAACCCTTTATCATCTCCCAATGTTACTAAGTTCATCAGTGTTCAGTTGTTGTATGCTTATGCAGATGTCGTTCAGGTGTCTCATACACAATGGTGTGTTATTATGAGATGAATTCCTTCACCTATGGAGCTGCCCTGCAAACCATACCTTCTACCAAGAGGTAACTTAGGATAAATGGGTCAGATAAATATCCTGGGGAGGACACTACTACACACAGATGTTTCTCTTTGGTGGGAAGACACCTTCTACAAACAGAGCACATGGGCTCTGACTGAAACAATGGACTTGGTACAACAAATTATATTGCAGATATTGCAGAGTATCAGACCTAGGTGGACAATCCAGACCAAAGATCCACCCCTCTGCACAGTGCCAGCTCTACAGAGACTTCTGCAGTAATTAATACACAATAAAAAAAATGCCTAACAATGTCCCCTTAGGGACTGCTCTGAGATTGCCCCAAGGGGTCAGGGGAGGAACTGTAAGGCAGCTGGAAAAGTCCTAAGAACTAAGGTTGTTTTTGATGCTGGGACAACACAATGAAACCCCATTTGTTGTTAGATCCTGAGGAATGATATCCTGCCCTCCCTCAGGGATTGTTGATGCCCAGGAATTGAACCCCCTCTTCTTATCACACCCCTCCCCTTCATCTCTTCAGGCCCTGATCACTGGGAAAATGCTTACGCTTTATACTGTGTATATCATTTATTATCATAGTATGAAGTTTTGATGATGGTATTGTTTTAAAGGTCATGGTGCGATGGGTAAAAAGGTCTTGTTCTTTCAAATCTAACAGAGAGTATATTAAAACTGTTTAACTCTAATCCATCACCTGCACTCCTCAAAGAGGTGTGACTTTCTCAGGGAATCCTGTTTATATGTAGATTGGAGTCTCATTTGATGTTCTCTTCAGTGACGAGAAAACAATCAAACCAAGTTTCTCGCTGACCATTGGCTTTGTTACATCTGGGTATATAAGGTGCATTGGCAAAGGACTCAGGGAAGCATCTGTAACCAGAACTTCCGACACTGAAATTGTGTCTCGATTTGGAAGCATCTGTAACCAGAACTTCCGACACTGAAATTGTGTCTCGATTTGGAAGCATCTGTAACCAGAACTTCCCACACTGCAACTGTGTGTCTCGATTTTACCAGGTATGATAAGCTTTGTGGTTTTATTTTATTCTTATACGATGTTGATAATCGTTGCTTAGTAAATTAGGAATTTTGGTCACCTGTGGATGTTGCTGTATTCCATGTATCAGATCATTATGTAACCGTTTAATAGTGGCTGCAATAGAAAAGAAAGATCTCACCCCACCCCCTTACAGTATGCCACTGTTGTCTGGCAATCAATTTACTGATGATGATGGTGATGACAATGATGAGGATGAAGTTGTGTGACCTCTTTCAGAGGTCAAGAGAGGGATTGAAGGAGTTTTTTTATTACGTTAAATATTTACTCTTTATCATGGTGTGATTAAAACAATGTGTGTGTGTGCCTTAATGAAAATGTTTAAATAATAACTGTGAGGGGTTATGTGCTGATATTAAATGTGCTTACTACATGTGGTATGTGTGTGGGGGTGCACTTGCGCGCAGAAACAAGCGAGGTGGAATGTGGGTGGGTATTCTTCGTTCCGGAGCCCATCCCCCCACCCCCCCCCCCCCCCCCCGACCCCCCCCCCCTCCACCCCCCACCGTTCCCCCCCAACAACACCACCCACCGACAACCCACCCACCCCCCAACACCACCCTGAACACAATAATAGAGAAGGGTTGCAATATAGGTGAAAGGGAAAGCACAAACAAAAGGAACATAAATGTATAATAACAAAAATAAAACAAACAACTAAGACAAAAATGTATTGCAGCTGAAGTAGTTTAGGACACTTGTTTGTTATTTGTTATTTCAAAAAACTAAAAAAATGGACGTATATATTTTATATGTTGTCAATCACGATGCCTCCTAGTGGTTAGACAAAGGAACTACTCAGTCCATGGATGATTTCTAAGAGTGATGTGTGTAGTACCTGCTGAGCCATGCGTTTCTGCTGGAGCCCATAGCCAGCTGGAGGTTAGTGACTCTACGATCACAGATCTCCTGTGTACGTCATGGGCCTTACTTTTTACTTTTTTACATGGCCGAATGGATCAATGTGGTGTAGTTCAGGACACTACTCCCTGCCTATGCACAACAATGCGCCCCTACCTAACGCATTTAATGTCACTGAGAGCCGGTCCTTCTATCTTTATTCACACATCCACTACCTTGGTGGGGACCTCGGTTGGCAGACCCAACATGTTAAGCTACGATTCCTGTGGCTTGA
>VCII01000880.1:0-60834 GCA_006030095.1 Triplophysa siluroides | reverse complement strand
CAAGAGGCAGACAACAGAAGTGAATTTAAAAGGTAAGTATTTTATTAATTTAAAACAATAAAAGCAGTGATGCGAATGTTCGTGGCTGGGACCCAGCGTGGGAAGGGGAACGGGGAGGGGTTGCCGGTAAGTGGTTCTTCGGGGCTCCTCTTCTCACTGGTTCGTGGGTGAGACAGTGGCTTTCTTCGTCTCCTCGGATGTGCTCGTGAGACAGGCAGACGACAGGGCTCAGACTCGGCTGGTGTGTACGTTCACAGAACAGTCCATAGGAGGACAGCAACTTCTCCTCTTCCCCGAGGGACAGACAACGACGGTGTTCGGGCTCGGCTGGTGTGTGTGTTCGTAGAACAGTCAGTGGGAGGACAGCAGCCTCACCTCTTCTCCGAGGGACAGACAATGACGGTGTTCGGGCTCGGCTTGAATCGGTCGCCACACCGGCCACAAATGAAAACCTGGAACCAGCTTTAGACAGATCAATTTAAAGGGATCTTCAATATTCAAACGTCAATTTTCATTCATCTCAGTTTCGGAAGAAACACAGTCGTTAGACCTCACCACACTCGTGCATAAATCACTCTTAGAAATCCTCACGCGTGTACATTTCACTCTCTCAGACACTGCAAACTCACTTCATCTCCACAGTGATTAGTCGACCCGTTTCTCCTCTCGCTGTAGAGTGAATGACTCCAAGGATGGCGATTTCAGAAGATTGACGTGAACACATCAGCGATCCTCCCAGCTGTTCCAATTACTATGTTTCGCTCTATCAACAGGATAACACACACTGCCCGCAACACAGGTTAGTTCCCGCACTGGTGATGGACAATCTTCACATGCAGTCTTTTTCTAAGGGTAACCAAATGAAGGGTGCACTTAACTTTTCCTCGGGGTATTTTCTCCAATCCTGCGGTGGTTTCCTCTCCCACTTTGGCCAGTCACTTCTCTTCTTCTCTGCTGTGTAATCTCCTCACTTACTCCATGGTACTGCTGTTCAAGGGTTGCTTCCGAAAACTCACTTAATGAGCATGTCTCGGTGAAACTTCACAATAGAACACCGACATCAGACATTCAACCTTCAGCTTTCTCTTGTTACGCCGCCGTCAAGACACACACTTGCCCAGGTACACACTACTGCTTGCCCAGATACACCACTATATCTTGCCCAGAGCGCGTGCTTCAATGAAGCGCAGCTTAATTCACTTCAGCTGCCGCTCGTTATGGCCAGCAATCAAGCACAGCCAGAGTTGGGACTAATGAGGGATTTTTTGACTCTCTGGGTTTTTCCACCCGGTGACACTTGTTTGTGTTCCATTGATTAGTGATGATAAAAGAAGAGCTTCTGAACCACTGAGACTTCGCAGTCTGTTGCTTTACCAAAAGGTTCATCACCAAAGCTTCGTTCAGTATTGTTCATTAGTGACACTGTGTAAAGAAAAGCAGACAAATCAAGCCGCCCTGAGCCGATGCCCACATGGCAAAGTTGTATTAAAAAAAAGAACATGTGATGTTTATCTGTTCCAACAGAATACTTCAAGATAATTTGTGCACACAAATAGTCTTCTACAATCAAGTCGGTCTGCAGCAATCTCTGTCTCTTTTAGGCAAGAAGAGAAGAAAATTAGTGACAAACACTCAAGGGCATGTCCCAGTTGATTCTCGGTTAAATATTGTACAAACAGAGGCTTATATTCAACTATAACCACTGGCAAAAATGAAGAAATCACCACCCTCTGAGGGGACGGTCGCTGCGATGAGGCTATCTTCGAGATGATGAGACCAACGTTGTGATATGGAGGAGCTGGTTGCCTCGTGAGATATTCATATGGCGGTGCTGACGTCTGAAATGAATACCGGCTCAGCAGAGCGCCCGATATGAGAGCCATCCCCTGCGAAGGCGTTCCCGAATGATGAGGCTGGACGAAAATGAACTGTAGATGCTGAGCCAGTATGTACTGAGGTGATACGACCTTCTTGGGAGTCATGTGTCAATGTGGCTGAGGTTGCACTGACAGCCGAGACCATCAGGCGATGCGGGAAAGGAGGGTTTGATGGGCTTCCCTGATGAGCGACAAGTCCGTCCGAATGTAGCTTCTAAAAGCGTCCGATGACCACCTGCCTAGGGCTTGGATCTGCTGCTGAGATAGGCCCTTTTGGGCGGCTGTGGTGGCTGCGCCTATGCGGAAGGAGTGACCGGAAAAGTTTTCTGCTGGGATTCCTGATTGGAGCAGAACGGCTTTGAGGTGCTTCTGAAACCAGAATCGTGAAGCCGGGCGATTATATTCGTCGACAAAGAGGGGATCCGATGAGGCTGCTGTCCGGGGTTGTCTGTAGCGAAGATAGGCTAGGAGGGTTCCATACGGCTGAATCGGTGACTGGAGGTTGAAGACATAGATGAAATGGCCTCTCCTGGTCTGGTCAGTCTTACTTTGCTTAATCGAGTAAGAAATCGTCTCTGAATCCAGCACTTGAAGGTCATACACTGTGGGGTGAACCGCAGGGTCAAATTTGGATGTGGTGGAGAACTCTGAGCATCGTAGAAAACCGAAGAACGCCAATGTGAACATGGCGTCGAGTGTGCGGGCAACATGCTTGGAGTGGTATCCCTTGCGGAGGGTGGAGATACATTTGGTGAGAATCTCCAGGGTGATGGGGTCTCCTAGCATCCTGACGGCGGGTTGGGATCTTCGAATGCCCTGAATAACCATTGATGTTTGAGAGCTTGCTAAAGCCGGCGACGTAGAGTTGAAAATCAATTTGTGGAAGAACTGGAGTCCGCTTAGGTAACCTCTGATGGAGCTGGCCTGGAGGCTTTTGGCATTGTTGAGAAATGAGATGAAGGAGGTGATGGTGAGGAGAGAAAAATTCGGGAAGGGAATGCTGAAAGCCTTGTGAAATGATTTGAAGCTTCTCCACGCCGTAAGGTATGATTGCAGGGTCCTGGGGGAAACTGCCTGAGTGATGGAATTGAGAGAGGCATCGAGAAGGTTTTGCAGTGGGTGATTCACTGAAAGATCAACTCCGAATAAGGTGGTACAGGAGTAGGCATGGGGTCCGCTTCGGGCACCAGCAGCTTGAACTTCTGCCAAAATTTTCGCTCTGACTCCGCTGGAGACTTGTGGAGGTTCCAACGCAGGCGCATTTGGAGGCGCGGCCATCGCGATGGCCGTAGCCAGTGAGAATGCAGGGCGTGCCTGTTGAAGAGAGAGAGAGGAGGGAATGGTGGCCGCTTGCGCGTCGTGCGGAGACATGCTCACGCTAACGTTGGCAGCGGCACCATAGAAATGAGGTCCAGAGACCGGAACCCTTGACTCTAACGCTGCTTGAAATTGATTCCGGCGCTGCAGGCCAGGAGCTTGGGGCGGGAAAGGCGAATCTAACGGCGGCTGCTTGTGCGTCTAGCGGAGACGGGGTCGCACTAGCAGCGGCGCCGAAGAATTGTGGTCCGGAGACCAGTGCTTGTGTCCCTAGCGAAGGCAGCCTTGCGCCAGAGACTTGATGTTGAGCCGGTGCTCCAGAAGGTTTCCAGCCGGCGTTGCCTGGGAGACCAACTGTATTCGATGTGATGTCATGCGCGTCGAGCTGAGATGCCTCGGGCTGCCGGAGGTGCTTAGCCGGGATGTAAGGATCTGGATTAGCCGAATGTCTGCTGCGGCGTCTCGAGTGAGGGAGGCCATGCCGAGCCGCGGAGATAGATTGCCCGTGCCTGGAATGGACGGGACCCTGAGCCGAGCCTGACTCGTCGTTAGCAGCCTGTCGAGCCGACCTGATCGGGGGTGCGTCGGCCTGGGACGACACGAAGAGGTTGTAGAGCTCTAGTTTTGACATCCGCCTGCTGAATGGGACTTCCGCGTTGGTGAGGGCCCTATGAAGGCTCTGGACCGTCCACTGGCGGAATGCTGGTATCTTGGGATTTGCAGAGGCATAAGACGACGCCGGTAAATGAGGTGGAGATCGCGCTGGTGGGAGAGATGACGAACCCTTCCGCTTAGATGCACGCCGCTCCGAGCCGACCCGAGGTGAAGCTTGGGAATCGTCCGTAGGATCTGGAATATCAGATACCCTGTGAACTACTGGAGTCTCAGACATCGTAAAGGAATTTTGACGATGTTTATCTGTCAAGAAGCATCAGGTAAGATTGTTTGTCTATTTATAATGGAGCTTGCTTGAGCTGATAGGGTAGATGCTGTGATTGCTAATGATGTACCAGCCGAGAGGGTTGTGCTGAGATTGCGTGCTCGGCTGGTAGGTATTTGCTGGTGATGGAACGGCGTGCTGATTATATGCTTGGGTTCCTCCCGAACTTTGTTAATAAAACATCATGTAGTGGAGCAGTCAGTCCTTTTTGAACCTATTGACCTTTATGATGTTATTAAAGTAACCAATAGAACATTTGCGAGTGGATATGTAATATCTGATGTACACATTTTACTAAATATTTTGAAGAAATACCAGTTAGTGAAGTGTTTGTTAAAAAATAAACATCCTGGTTGTTATCATGTTTTCTGAGAAGATGCCAGTAATATAACAGGTTCATTACCAGGGACAGTAAAGGTTCACTAATTGAAAACATCAGTCCATTTATGTAGATTACAATACTGTAAGATTCATTTTACATAAAAGCAAAACACAACAGGAAAGCAGAACAATAGTTCATCCAGTTTGTGTATTCAACACACAGAGAACACTGAAGTATATACAAAACCCGATTCCAAAAAAGTTGGGACACTGTACAAATTGTGAATAAAAACCGAATGCAATGATGTGGAAGTTTCAAATTTCAATATTTCATTCAGAAAACAACATAGATGACATATCAAATGCTTAAACTGAGAAAATGTATCATTTTAAGGGAAAAATAAGTTGATTTTAAATTTCATGGCATCAACACATCTCAAAAAAGTTGGGACAAGGCCATGTTTACCACTGTATGGCATCCCCTCTTCTTTTTATAACAGTCTGCAAACGTCTGGGGACTGAGGAGACAAGCTGCTCAAGTTTAGGAATAGGAATGTTGTCCCATTCTTGTCTAATACAGGCTTCTAGTTGCTCAACTGTCTTAGGTCTTCTTTGTCGCATCTTCCTCTTTATGATGCGCCAAATGTTTTCTATGGGTGAAAGATCTGGACTGCAGGCTGGCCATTTCAGTACCCGGATCCTTCTTCTACGCAACCATGATGTTGTATTTGATGCAGTATGTGGTCTGGCATTGTCATGTTGGAAAATGCAAGGTCTTCCCTGAAAGAGACGACGTCTGGATGGGAGCATATGTTGTTCTAGAACTTGGATATACCTTTCAGCATTGATGGTGCCTTTCCAGATGTGTAAGCTGCCCATCAGGCTTCTGAACTGAGTGCTGGTAACAACTTGGGTTGTCCTTGTCCTCTTTAGTCCGGATGACATGGCGTCCCAGTTTTCCAAAACTAACTTTGATTTTGATTGGTCTGACCACAGAACAGTTTTACACTTTGCCACAGTCCATTTTAAATGAGCCTTGGCGCAGAGAAAACGCCTGCGCTTCTGGATCATGTTTAGATATGGCTTCTCTTTTGACCTATAGAGTTTTAGCCGGCAACGGCGAATGGCACGGTGGATTTTTGTTCACCGATGATGTTTTCTGGAAGTATTCCTGAGCCCATGTTGTGATTTGCATTACAGTAGCATGTCTGTATGTGATGCAGTGCCGTCTAAGGGCCCGAAGATCACGGGCATCCAGTATGGTTTTTCGGCCTTGACCCTTACGCACAGAGATTGTTCCAGATTCTCTGAATCTTTGGATGATATTATGCACTGTAGATGATGATAACTTCAAACTCTTTGCAATTTTTCTCTGATAAACTCCTTTCTGATATTGCTCCACTTTTTTTCGCCGTAGCATTGGGGGAATTGGTGATCCTCTGCCCATCTTGACTTCTGAGAGACACTGCCACTCTGAGAGGCTCTTTTTATACCCAATCATGTTGCCAATTGACCTAATAAGTTGCACATTGGTCCTCAAGCTGGTCCTTATATGTACATTTAACTTTTCCGGCCTCTTATTGCTACCTGTCCCAACTTTTTTGGAATGTGTAGCTCTCATGAAATCCAAAATGAGCCAATATTTGGCATGACATTTCAACATGTCTCACTTTCAACATTTGATATTTTATCTCTATTCTATTGTGAATAAAATATAAGTTTATGAGATTTGTAAATTATTCCATTCCTTTTTTACTCACAATTTTTAAAGTGTCCCAACTTTTTTGGAATCGGGTTTGTATATCATGGAATGCACTTTGACGAGCAATGAAGTTCTCTGCTACCATGTACTGTTAGATTATCTTTAAACTTTTAGTTTTACAAAGGAACTTGGAATATGTATACATCTAAGTAATATATATTTTTGTCATCAAAAAAGTACATTTTAATGTCCTGGTGAAAATAATTATGAAGTACTTAAAAAGTACTTGATTTTCACTTTCAAAATGTTTCAGCAAATCACATTTTGGATAAAAAAAATATTCTAACATTCAACTGTTTTCCCCTTTTGCTCAAAACTAACGCTATATAACAACAGTGTACATTGTTCACTTACGTTATAATCTCTACCTACAGTAGTACGATTTATTTAGTGAGTGCAAATATTAAAATAAGTGGTCCTCTGCAGCCTTTGTTTGAAGTGTTTGTTAAAACAACAACTCAATTTTTATTTTATTTTATTTGACTCTCGGGAGATTGTATAAATCACCATACATGACAATACACTTTAATCACAAAGTTATCTCTATTACTGGAATACCAAATGCATGGTACATAAATGAAATATCAAAAATAGACAGGTCCCCACACACACGTTCCCCAGACGCGCGTTTATGGCGGGTGTTTACCGTTAAGTTAACGTCACTCAAAATGCAAACTTATTAGCTCAAATGCATAGCCCCTCCTCTTCTGGGTTTGCGCGCTCTATGCACATTAATAAACATAACTGTAAACGTGCCAGAATTAGCCCAAAAGGCTATTTTTCATCTGTAGACCCTTGACAGAATGTTAAAAGGTCACCCTAAAAACAAAGACAGAGCATCACACATATACATATAAAAGTACAATCAGAAAGATCGCTGCTAAAATACAAAATATAAGTGAGTTATCTAAAACAAAATTAACTTGAGAGAAAGGGAAAAAAAGAGAAAGATGGCAACAGGATAGAGCAAGATAGCCAAGAGCAAACAGTACAAAGAAGTCTATCGTCAGGAGTACAATACTAATGTTGACAGTGCTGAGTTGTCAATAACCATTTTTTAAGATGAGACTGGAAAGAGCCAAAAGTATGTAATCGTCTAATTGTTGATGGAATGGAGTTCCATTCCCTTGCAGCTTTGACTGAAAATACAGACTGACTGAACTTACTTCTTTTGAAAGGAATAATACAGTCCCCTCTTTCCCCACCCCTTGTAGATCTATGAGCAGTTGTTCTAATATTTACAAACTGTTTTAGTGGTGAAGACGAGCTCTGCATAGTCTTAAACAGCAGACAAATATGTACATATTTGATCAAGTTATCCCAGCTTAGCAAATTTTATTTCTGTAAAATTGAGCAATGATTAAACTGAACTGATTTCTTATCAAGAGTTTTTAGTGATTGTTTATACAAAGACTCTAGTGGTTTCAGAGTAGTAATACTGGCTTGCGACCATGTAGTTAAACAGTAAGTAATATGAGAAATAATCATGAAATGCATATACATCAGAGCGGCGTCAGACGACATATAATCACGAATAAATCTAAAATTTGATAAACTAAATCTAACCCGTTTACAGACCTTTTTAACCTGCGCCTTAAAAGAAAGTTTGGAATCAATCAGAACACCAAGGTACTTATATTCAGATACAACTTGTAATCTTTCCCCTGATACAAATACATCTGGCACTTCACCTAAATTCTTAGTGTTGGTGATAAACATTAGAGGTGTTTAACTGCAAGCAGCATTGTTCTAGCCAAGCTGCAACATGAACCACGGATTCTGTAAGTTCATTTGCAACTTGTGACACACTACTTCCGCGTATATAAATGACAGTATCATCAGCATACATTTGAATGTTAGTGTTAGGACAGACGGATGGAAGATCATTGATGTACAACGTAAAAAGTAAAGGACCCAGAATAGATCCTTGTGCAATATAACATTATAATAACTATAAAACTATAATATTTTATATTACTAAATGTACTATAGTATACTACAGTTTAATATATATATAATTAAATTAATAAAATTTGTATAAGCCTATTATATTAACTATACTGTAGTATAATTAATAAAACACCATAGCATGATACAGTGAAGTATAGTGTACCATAACATTTTTTTTATGTAGGTTGTATTTGTAAAATAATGTACCATATGTTCATACCTCGGGGAATAAGGTAATTAATAGTCCATACTAAGTGCTACTGTAACCCAGAGCTAGACGGTTGTGGATCCATTTGCAGTTTATTAGAACATGCAAATACAAAAGAGGTCAAAACACAGGCAAACAGGTATATCATAGGCAAGGCAGAACTCGTGAATAGGAACAGGCAGAAGAACAAGACAGGCAGCAAACAATCGTGAATACAAATGGTTAATAAGGTCAAACACTGCTAAACAATCCGGATAGAAACGCTCAGAAATGTAGGCATAAACAAACAAGACTTCGCAACCAGATATCCGTGGGTTCAGATTATATAGCCTTGTGGAATGAGGAACAGGTGCTACTGTAATCAGTATTGGCAATGCATTATGGGATATGAAGTCCATTAAAACTCTGGAGATGACGATCTCTGGTGATGCGAAGGAGGATCAGATATATTTGTGACAGCTACAATCCTATGTGTTATTTTAATGTATACTTTCCTGTAGCCCAGTAGTTATATCATGACACTAGCAACGCCAAAGTCATGGGTCCGATCCCAGGGACTGCACATACACATAAACAAATGTATAGTATAATGCAGTATAAGTCGCTTTGGATAAAAGAGTCTTGCAAATTACATGTACTCTAAAAGTGTTCTCTAAAAGGTTTGAAATGTTCCGCATTGAACATGCACGTGGTTCTTCTCGTCCCAGGAGGGCACGAAGGAGAAATATGACAGCCGGGCAATTCCAGCGTTATGTGTCAGGGCTGAGAGAACACAAAATCCAAGTATAACAAGATTTAATATAATAATAGACCTGGAGCGACGCATCGATAATGTTGACGCTTCAACGTCAAAATTTCGTCGACATCATATTTTTGCGTCGACGCTTCGCCACACACATGTTAGAGACAAATACATTGCAGAATGGAGGACGAAACCTCCTCACATAATTCCGATCAAACCCCCAATAAAGGAAAAAATCCTAACAAAACAGCTCGCCCTAAATCTTCGAAGGTATGGGAATACTTTCAATTTATTCACAAACGCAAAGGTTAAAGGTATAACACAAACGTTATTTGTGCTCTTTGCCAGATGGAGTTGGCATACCACACCAGCACAACTTCAATGTGGGAGCATTTGAAACGGAGGCACCCCATTGTAACCCGCGAAGGAGACAGTAACAAGTAAGTACTAAAGTTGGGTAAATTAACTATCTTAGCTATCCGTGCAGTTTGTTAGCTACTGGCGCCTAGACAGCTGTGTTTAGCTAACGTTAGTTATCACCTAATGTTGGCTTGAATGGAAGCTAGCTTACGGCTGCAGAACACAGCTATCTATCGATAGTAGCGGACGTTAGCTAACGGGAAGTTAGCTACTAACCTAGCACGAACAAACTGCACATAGAGCTAAGATGCGTTGGTTACTTTGTAAGCCTAGCACCACCAAAGTGCACAGCTGCTAGATAGCCACGTTAGCATTCAAATAAACTAATCATTGCATAGCGCTGCAATGAGGTTAAGAGTATATTTAAAATACCCCACTGTCATAGCTGTTGTTCTGAAATGCATTGCTTTTGTGTTTTCTAGGACAAAGCAAAGAACCATGGCGTCCTACCTTGGAAAATAAACGCAATTCACACCACAGAAGGCAGCCGAACTGAGCAAAAGGATCTTGAGAGTAAGTAATTATTAGCTCACTGTTGCTTGCTTTAAGCATCTTTTAGGATGGAATGGCTGTGCCCATTTTTTGTGTCCTATATTTATTAGCTAGAGTATGAGTGTTTCTTCAGTTAACTTGGCCCCTTTCTTTGTGTCCTTGTTTGGATTGTCTAATAATTCATCTTTTTACACTGTAAGCAAAATATGGCTTTATGAAAGGTGCCATGTTATTGTTGTTATTAATACATTTTTTTTATCTTAGAGGTGATTGTCAAAGACATGAGGCCTTTGTCTCTAGTTGAGGGGGAAGCCTTCATAGACATGATCGAATATGCCTGCCCAGACTTCAAATGTCCCTCTAGGTGGTGGTTCACAAAGCAGTTGGAGATGGCATATCAACATAATCTTGAAGATCTAAAGAAAGACCTAATATCTGTACTGTGCGCACTGCACAGTTTTTTTTTGCACTATTACTTTTTTGAACAAGAGAGTTATCTTGATACTGTAAAGGGTAAATAGTATAACAGTAAAATTAGTGTATTTATTTTGTGTAAAGGAGAATATTTTTGCTGTGCAAAACTTGTTTAATAAAGTATATTATTAAGATTTTTTGGTATTTATTTGAGATACATTAGGGTTTTTATTAATCGAGCAGCCAAAAAAATAATCGTTAGACTAATCGTCAAATTAGTCGACAAAATAATCGGCAGATTAATCGT
Source organism: Triplophysa siluroides (assembly GCA_006030095.1). Lineage (NCBI taxonomy): Eukaryota > Metazoa > Chordata > Actinopteri > Cypriniformes > Nemacheilidae > Triplophysa > Triplophysa siluroides. The sequence continues at coordinate 50,084 of VCII01000880.1, read as the reverse complement.
TTAATAAATTATTGTTACCCCCAGCCCTATATATAATAAAGAGACAGGACAATAAATGGATGTAGACAAAGTGAGTAGATTCTAGATGCTGAGATCCAATCGTATACTGAATCAGTCCAATCATTAACCAATGACCCAAACAGCCACTTGGTAGCCCTCCGCAAGATAACAAATCCCAGCTACTCCTGGACAGATCTGACAAGAGACTAGAGTGCCGGTGACCAATGACCAAGAGTAACAACGATCTGACAATGAGCATGAGGATAGCAGGGCAGATATAGGCAGCCGGCAATGCACCACAGGTGCCGCCAAGCTGATTGCTAATCAGCACCCTGGTTGCTAAGGCAACGCTAACCAGCAACAGACATGAGACAGACAAGCAGGAATGAACACACGGATCCATGAACCGTGACAGTTATGGACGTGACATAAAAATGCTCAGAGAATGAATTTGTTACGAATAAATTGAATCATCTGTTTATGTTTTACTAAACCCTTGTTGATAGAGTCCAAACATAAAAAAATGCCAGTCCATGAACACATTTTCTATTTTAAAAAAAGGGAAATAAACATGCGTTATGGACGTGACAAAAAAAGGAAGCGGTTCTTGGGAGACGACAAACTTTGTCGGATTTCTGTAGGATTTCTGTGAAATAAAAAATGCCTGAAAATGGCACTTACCTGACTATGAAAAACCATGCCCTAAAAATAAAACAAATGCTTTATAAATTTGAAGAGAGATCTCACATGGGTATTTGAACCACCAAATGTTAATATCTGTGCTGTTACCATAGCAAAAACCGTTGGTAAAAACTTGATATTTGCAAGGCAAGGTTAACATTTTCATGGAATTGCCCAGCCACAGTTAGAGTAACTCTTCTCAGGCCATGTGTTGAGCGCTTTACATAGGCTCCCCCTTATCTTCTTTCGCTAATGCAGACGTATGTACCCACCATATCACTGCGCTCTGCAAACGAACGACGTCTTGTGGTGCCATCCCAAAAAGGCAAAAAATCGATCTCACGAACCTTCTCTGGATCGGTACCCCTTTTGTGGAACGATCTGCCCGCGGCAACAAGATCTGCAGATTCTGTAGCCATCTTTAAGAATCGTCTGAAAACACATCTCTTCCGTCAACACCTTACCGATTAGTCCTGACTTCTATCTCTTTTCTACTCTTTTCTACTAAAAAAAAAAAAAAAAAAAACCCCCACCTCTAACTTAACTTAGCACTGTATACTGTGGTAGGCTTTATGAAGCCAGTTTTATTGATTGCACTTTTGATTGATTGTTTTTTTGTCCTTAATTATTCTTGCTTAAAAATATAACAGTATTTGATTTATTTTGTGTCATTCTTTACTCGATATGCAAGAACATTTACATAAGGAAACATATCATTACTTTATTGGTTTCTTTCCATCCATCCATTTCCATCCATCCATTTACTGGCGTCGCAGGGGCAGCAGTCTAAGCAGGGATGCCCAGACTTCCCTCTCCCTTGACACTTCCTCCAGCTCTTCCGGGGGGAAACCGAGGCGTTCCCAGGCCAGCCGGGAGACATAGTCCCTCCAGCCCAGTCCTAGGTCTTCCCCGGGGTCTCCTCCCGGTGGGACATGCCCGGAACACCTTCCCGGGAAGGCGTCCAGGGGTCATCCGGAAAAGATGCCCGAGCCACCTCAGCTGGCCCCTCTCGATGTGGAGGAGCAGCGGATCTACTCTGAGCTCCTCCCGAGTGACCGAGCTTCTCACCCTATCTCTAAGGGATCGCCCAGCCACCCTGCGGAGGAAGCTCATTTCGGCCGCCTGTATCCGGGATCTTGTCCTTTCGGTCATGACCCACAGCTCATGACCATAGGTGAGAGTAGGAACGTAGATTGACCGGTAAATCGAGAGCTTAGCCTTGCGGCTCAGCTCCTTCTTCACCACGACAGACCGGTACAGCGACCGCATTACTGCAGAAGCTGCACCGATCCGTCTGTCAATCTCCCGTTCCATCCTTCCCTCACTCGTGAACAAGACCCCCAGATACTTGAACTCCTCCACTTGAGGCAGGAACTCTCCACCTACCTGAAGTGGGCAAGCCACCCTTTTCCGACTTAGAACCATGGCCTCAGATTTGGAGGTGCTGATTCTCATCCCAGCCGCTTCACACTCGGCTGCAAACCGTCCCAGTGCATGCTGAAGGTCCTGGTCTGATGGGGCCAGCATGACGACATCATCCGCAAAGAGCAGAGATGAAATCGTGTGGTCCCCAAACCCGACGCCCTCCGGCCCCTGGCTGCGCCTAGAAATTCTGTCCATAAAAATTATGAACAGAACCGGCGACAAAGGGCAGCCCTGCCGGAGTCCAACATGCACCAGAAACAAGTCTGACTTACTGCCGGCAATGCGAACCAAGCTCCTGCTCCGGTCGTACAGGGACCGGATAGCCCTTAGCAAAGGGTCCCGAATCCCATACTCCCAGAGCACCCTCCACAAGATGCCGCGAGGGACACAGTCGAATGCCTTCTCCAAATCCACAAAACACATGTGGATTGGATGGGCAAACTCCCATGAACCCTCCAGCACCCTGGAGAGGGTATAGAGTGAATCCGAGGTTCTACCATCGGCCGGATTCTCCTCTCCAGTACCCTGGCATAGGTTTCTTTACATAGTTAACATATTAATTACAATTAATCCATTAGCTGTTCATTTTTTTAGACTACTTCTGCACCAGTGGCCTCCTCTCCGGCTTTTGCCTTGGATGCAGAAGCACCCAGGGCTCTTTAAAGAGGTGTTCATCCATGAGGAGAAGCCACTTTTGGCAAACGATTAGAGCAGAAGTTTGTCCAGCTGGCAGTAATAGAAGAGTTGTGGAAACCAGAATCATCTGTTTTTGGAGGGACTGGCTCATAGAAGTGGAGGGTATGTACTGTATGTCATATGTATAGTGTAATTTTTAGTTGTGAGACACATAAAACACTAATATGTATGTAGTATGTTATATGATTGTATGTTACAATACATACTAAGTGTTACTTTTTCCAAATATGTAAATGTCATATAGATGTTTCACACATTCACAAAACAAACAATATATTTCTGTAGATTTTTTCTGATTATAATCAAAAGAAACCGAGAAGAATCGTTACTTTTCTAAACTTGTCTATCCAATATTTAGAATTTAGTCAATGTACGGTGCGTTTCACGAACAACTACATAACTCGCTGGTTAACCACCATAGTATGATGCAGCATTTGAGAAACTAACTAGCTACTCATCACGACTGTTTCCTGAAAACATAGTAACTCTGTCGCACATCTGATGTTTGAACCACGTTGGTTCAACAACATAGCTGATGACATCACATAGGTGGGGGAGAAATAACTTCTTCTAATTCATCCGTTTAGATTGATTTAATGTCATATTATTTCTGTAAATAATATGCATTGATTTAATTAAATTAAATTGTATTTATATGGCGCCACCCCACACACACACTCTCTCACGTACACATCAATTTTACATTCAACTGTGCCATACACTACACACGAACCAGAAGCAGAGAGGTTCATAGGTCTCCCACAAAAGCCAGAACATCTTTGAGGACATTCATTCCCAGATCCTCTCGGGGGCCTGTGAGTGGATCGATTTGTTCTGTGAGCTGCTGCATCTCATCATCAGTCAGAGTAAGTTGGTTTGGAGGGACAGTAACTCTGTCAGGCCAATGCACACGAGGTGCCACTCCAGATGAAGAATTTCCCCCACCAATAACTTGTTCTGCATCTCTCACTACTCCACTGGAGTTAAGGGGTCTTGAAGTGAAAATGTCCTACATGGCTGTATTTGGCAGTCAACCCCGGACAAAGATTTGCAGGGGGGACTGGTGCCTCTCAGTTCTTAAACCATGATTGTTCCACTGGTGTGTAAAATTGGTTAGGTCTTTATTCATTCTTGGAATGTAAACATAATGTAAAGCCCATATGTGTTTTTCTTTGTCTACATCCACAATGCCTTTACTCTCAAGAAAATTGAAAAGGTCATAATACACATTTGACACCCCACGCCACAGATCAACCCAAAGCCTCTTGATCCTCTGATTGTGTGCACTTATTCCTCTAATAGCACTACCTCTGAACAAGTTCATAAACAAGCACACAGCATTGTTCTCTCCTCCAAGTTCAGTCCTCACTCTGGAAGGGACTCCATATTTGGAAACAGCATCCAAGAAACAATCCATAACAGTGTTGCTCCGATTGTTGTTGGAAGCACGGAGAAAGGTGATGAGCCGACTGTAGCCATCAATGGCACCATGGATTACTATTCTCAGTTCCATGTTGTAGCCACAAAATGCTATGCAAATGTATTATTAATTTGTGTTTTACTGTTTTCTATAAAAAATCATCCTACATGATATGAAAAGAACATTCTGTGAAAATACAACCTTGATAACTTTAATATTGACTGTTAATGATAAGACTGAAAACATTAAATTAATAGGTGAAATTAAACTTTGATGCTTTGAAAAAAAAAAACTTTTGCCCGGATTTGACAGACAGGGTCATAAATATGTCCCCATCCAGAGTATCTGTCTGTAGTGAATCTCTGCCTTTTTCACTGTGAGATGTCTACTTGACATTTTTGTTTTGGTAGATTAATTAAATCATCATACTTGACAAATCCACCTGCGGATGTGCTATTTCTACTCTAGCATCAATAATCAAATTGTTCAAAATGTGTGTGGTTAATGGACATATTTATTATATAATACACTACAATTTACCCTAAACGTCGCTTGACTGTGGATAGAGAGGTGTGTAACATATCAGCAATCTGTGGTACAGTGAAGCCACAAGACAACATAAATGAAAGCTGATCCCGAGCAATGAGATAAGACGGTGCACCTCTGGATCTGGACCTCTGGATGTCAATGGTGGTTGATATCCTGTAATGTCTGTACAAAAATATAATATAATGCGTTGTTTAAACTCTTGATTACATTGAATTTCAATATATTTTGCATGTTAGTCTTAGATTCTACAATATCTCTTTTGAATATTTTACACAGAAATATATCAAAAAATATATTTGTATATGCTTTCCGTGCAGTGAGTCCTGGACATTTCCACTATTGTACAGTTTGCATTATGAACTAAGTATGATCGAAACAATGTAGACAAGTTTTGGAAAGTAGAGTAAGAACCTGGTTAAGGTAACGTAAGGCTCCAAACAGAAAGGGATTCCACACTATAGCGTCGGAACGTCGAGTAACCGTTCTCGAAAGTAAAATGACTGACTAGTCAGCTATTTAAAAGTTTTGCTCAACAGTATACTAACCACTGCTAACATATCTTGTTCTGGCAAAACTTCAGAACGTTGTTTTGGCATGCAACCAAGATAATATACAATAACACAATATAATCACGATTTCGTAACATTTGTTGTTTTTCTATCTCAGCTTACATAATTGCTTTAACAAAATCTATTAATATATTTGTCCAAAACATGAATATTACAGCCTGCAAAGTTTGTTAATGTCAATCCACCGAGCTAGTAGTAGCTACAGTTAAAACTCATTTTCTAAATAAATAATTTTTGGAGAACATAGAGAAAATCCTTAACCTATTTAACGCTGACTGAAAGACATCGGGACCGGGATTATTGGTCAATAAAAGGCGAGTGCAATCATTTACAGTATATTTGCACTGTAGGCTAAGATAAACGTTCTGCGTGCCATCTCTTCCGTGCTCTTGCAAACTGGATGCGCCTCCGACTTGCCGTAGAGCGTGCAAACCCAGAAGAGGAGGGGCTATGCATATGAGCTAATAAGTTTGCATTTTGAGTGACGTGTGACGTTAACTTAACGTTGATTGGGCGTGGCGCTATTTAAACGCGTGGCAGTGTATGACGTTAATTTAACACCAGACGGCGATTATTTATGGAAAGCCAACAGGGTCACAATTTGCGTACTTTTGATCACCGTATTCATATTAAAACGTAGACTTAACGGCGTCAGGCGATAAATAATTATGGAAAGCCGTTTGGGTCATATTTCGCCATCAACCAGACGCCTGGTGTTCAGAAGACGCCTGCTTTTACGGCGTTTAAGACATACAGACGCCATACATTTTAAATGCAATGCGAAACGCACTTCATTTCGCCGTTTGAACTTCCATAGTACGCCGTAAATTACGGCGCTTCCATGTAACAAAGACGCCATAAAAAGCGGCGTTTTCTATAATATTAAAATCAGCCCAGCCTTTTCTACACAGTCCAGCCCCTCCAATGAACAGAAAGACATGTGTAGTAGAATGTTGATCTGAATAACGTTTCCTGTTTTTAACTTTATTGCGAATAATGCTTAGACTTTCACTATGTGATATTTTTCTTTTGAATTGTTCTATTTTGTCATGTTTTTAAATGTTGGAACACTACCTGTTGCTGACAACTTATTAAATGACAAGAAACGCTTATTACAAGCCAACGGTCTAAGGCCTTAATGCATGTAACAGCTGCGGGCTAAGTCTGCTTACTGTACTGTGGCTGTAGTGAGTATGTTTTTATTGATTAAAAATGATTTCCCATTCACGAACCCGTTTGTATTTCCATTTACATATAGACTGCACACATAGTATTTCTGTGCTCAATACACTCCCCCAGTGTTCGTGCAGGTTTCGGAAAGTTTTTTAGAACATAAAAAATCGTTGCGCAACAACTTTTTTAGTGCTTTATTGGATCATTCTCCCAGCAAAGGAATGCCTTCACTTAACCCAGCAAGAGAAATAGGTCGACCATACGTCATCACCCAGCGAAAGCGGAAACTTATGCTATCACTGTTCATTTTCTATCAAATACGTTGACATTAACAGCATGGTAAAAAAAAAGATAAAGAATATATGTGTGTGTGCGTGTGTGAGTGAGTATGGTAAAAGAGGAAAAAATGACATGTGCAATTTCAAACTAATGACCCTATACTTAAAAGCGCTCTTTTTTTCTTCTTGGTCCACCAACCAATCACAGTTTTTAAAAGACTGTGTCATACATAGTAAGGGTTCAGCCCCGCCTCCTCACTTAGATAAAAGTTTTTATCTTTTCCTTGCTCAGAGTTTCTCTCAGATTGATCCTGAATCGTTTTTAAGCTAAGACTCCTGTGTAGAAGTTTTTAAGCTAAATTAAGAGCTTTCTAACTGTGTGTTCAGACCAAACGCAACTTGCGCGAATGAATCGCGCTATTCGCGTGTACTTGGACGCTTGAACATTTTGAGTTTACTCGCTTCATTCGCGCGTCAAATACGCGTCATGAGAGGGGCTTCTGGCAGGCGGCTCAAGTCTCATTTCGAAATGGCGGACATGGATTTTGTTGAGAGGGTAGCTGCGCTTTATGTGCTATGGAAGGCTGAAAAACTGGTTCGGCGCCGTGTCTGGGTCCATCCGATCCTTCGGAGGCGCACCCAGCTTGGTGAGTTTCACCAACTCCTCCAGGAGCTGCGCCTGGATGACGGCCGCTTTCAGCGGTACTTCTGGCTGAGCAGGTCCCAGTTTGATGACCTGTTGTCCCGTGTCGGTGGGAGGATTTCCCTCCAGGACACCAACTACAGGCGCTGTATTCCACCCGCAGAGCGCCTATCAATCTGTCTCCGGTCAGTAAATAATTTAATATTCTGTGTGATTTCAAGTAACTAATGACTGAGAACCTCCACATACATATTACGAGTTTGATTCCAATTTATTTTAGTAGCTATGACTGATTGAATCTATATTTAGTCCGTTGTCTGTATGTAAGATTAGTATTGTATTTAGTTCAGATTTATTGCATATGTAAAAAAAGTGTCATGGATTGATTGCATTTTTGGGGGAAAATGATCAGTTTTTATAATAAATCTTTAAAAATCAAAATCTGGATTTCAATTATTTATGTCACTAGAACCTAAATATGCTATGTGAAACCGAAAATATAGTTTTTCATCTTGCCACTTTCTTTAAAAGAAAACTCAAAATTAATCTAAATGTTTATTTTATTTTTCTTTTACTTTTCAGATATCTTGACACTGGAGACTCCTTCCGGACCATCGCCAGCAGCTTCCGTGTTGGTGTCTTCACAGTCTGCATGATTGTCCCAGACGTGGCGACTGCAATCTGGGACTGCTTAGTGGAGGAGTTCATGGCTGTGCCCTCCACAGATGAATGGAGGTCCATTGCAGAGGGTTTCGAGGACAGGTGGAACTTCCCGCTTTGTTGTGGAGCACTGGACGGCAAGCACGTCCTGATAAAGGCACCCCCAAAAACAGGATCTCAGTTCTTCAACTTCGAGGGAACTTTTTCCCTTGTTCTCCTTGCTGTTGTGGATGCAAGGTACTGCTTCCGGGTGATTGAGGTCGGGGGATATGGCCGGACGAGCGATGGTGGGACTCTGTCCAACTCAGCCTTTGGCCAGGCACTCCGTGGTGGCACCCTCCATCTGCCACCTGACCGTCCTCTCCCAGGAGCTGACCACAGAGGACCCCAGCTCCATGTCTTTGTGGCAGATGAGGCCTTCCCCTCAGGAAAAACCTCATGAGGCCATTCCCTGGGCGCACCCTTCTCCGAGAGAGACGGGTCTTTAATTACCGTCTCTCCAGAGCCCGGCTGGTGGTGGAGAATGCATTCGGGATCCTGTCCTCACATTGGAGGATGTATCGCCGCCTCATAGAGGTTCAGCCTGATGTTGTGGAGAGGTGTGTGAAGGCGACGTGTGTCCTCCACAACTTTCTGAGGAGATCTGAAGAGGCACCTGCTGTGAGGGGGGCGGTGCAAGGTGCAGAGGAGTCCCTGCAGAGTCTCGGTCGGGTTGCAGCCAATAATTCTGCCAGAGAGGCCATCCGGGTCAGGGATAGTTTCATGGCTCACTTTTCTGCCGAGGGAACAGTCCCGTGGCAGCTGACTGAATAGTTTTTGTTTATTATATACTGTGCTGTTTATGTCCTTTATGTTTAGCTCTGATAATTATTCCCATCCTTTTGTTTTTCTTTTGATTTCCACACTTTAAATATTGTAAATAATTACATCTTTTAAACCTCTCTTGTAAATCTTTCATCTTTTTTGTTCAAGTTTAGATTGTTATAATTTTCAAATGATAAATAGAGCCAGCCTCCAAAATGAATCCCTGTCTCGTTGCTGCATTCTCATTACACTACACCACAACACTGGTCCGATCACAAATAACTATTTTTTACTATACTGTTGTGAGTGTATTTGCAATAGGATATAATTAGAGTGAATGTACATAATAATTATTCCAGTCTTAACATAGAAATTATATTTTTATGTAAAAAATATAAATAATGATTTACTATGTTGTGCACAAAGTAACACATCAAAACCTTTGGTCATTGTATAGCACATTTATTTAATAAATAATATAAAAACTATATACAAAGAACATTTACAACTATTTACATGCAGGAATAAAAAGGATCTTGAAGAGGGAGGAGTGAGGGCCAAAGTAAAGTAGAGGAGAAAGGAGAGAAAGTCTGTTTCATTCCCTGCAGAGATTGCTGCCTCTTTTTATTTAAACTACTCTATAGGCTCCAATTGTTCCAAATTAAGCACAACTGTGTTGCTTTCATAAATTAATTTATGAATTTGAAATTTGACGAATTATTTCGTCTGAGCCGGCAATCTCTGCAGGGAAGGGACCAGACTCAAGAGGAAGAGCTCATCCTCTGAGCGTGGAGGCGGCGCTGGGGCTACAGGACGGGTTCAGAGTGCCTCTAGGAGCTGCCGCTCCACCTCTCATGGCCGCTCCACCTCTGATGGCCGCTCCCTAGGCGTTCTCTGAGCTCTTCTTCTTGGTGCTGTATCAAATGATAACACATTTTGTACAATGAGAAGGCAGAAAAGGATTAAACTCCTTCACAAACCGTCAGTGTTGTGTGAGGCTATGAGTGCTTACTGTAAATATAATATCATGTAAACATGGTCATTATTGCCTGTACACACCGCTGGGTAAAGCAGCAGATGTTGAAGGGCCGACAGGGGAAGCAGCAGCAGGTTGTGGCAGAGGGGACCCAGGCTCACTGCCATCAAAAGAACCAGTCGGCTCTGTCATGACAATTCTAAATATTAATACAACATTACACACATTGCACATTACACCTGTACAGAGAAATTAATTTGGACTTTTCATCATTAAAAACAACAACATACAGTTGAAAGAAAAAGTATGTGAACCCTTTGGGCTTACTTGGATTTCTTCATAAATTGGTCATAAAATGTGTTCTGATCTTCATCTAAGTCACAACAATAGAGAAACACAGTCTGCTTAAACTAATACCGCACAAACATTATACGTTTTCATGTTTTTATTGAACGCAACATGTAAACATTCATAGTGCAGGGTGGAAAAAGTATGTGAACCTTTGGGTTTAATAACTGGTTGACCCTCCTTTGGCAGCAATAACCTCAACCAAACGTTTCCTATAGTTGCAGATCAGACCTGCACAACGGTCAGGAGAAATTTTGGACCATTCCTCTTTACAAAAGTGTTTCAGTTCAGCAATATTCTTGGGATGTCTGGTGTGAATCGCTCTCTTGAGGTCATGCCACAGCATCTCAATCGGGTTGAGGTCAGGACTCTGACTGGGCCACTCCAGAAGGCGTATTTTCTTCTGTTGAAGCCATTCTGTTGTTGATTTACTTCTATGCTTTGGGTCGTTGTCCTGTTGCATCGTCCATCCTCTGTTAAGCTTCAGTTGGCGGACAGATGGTCTTAAGTTTTCCTGCAAAATGTCTTGATAAACTTTGGAATTCATTTTTCCATCGATGACAGTAATCCGTCCAGGGCCTGAGGCAGCAAAGCAGCCCCAAACCATGATACCCCCTCCACCATATTTCACAGTTGGGATGAGGTTTTGATGTTGGTGTGCTGTGCCTTTTGTTCCACAGAATTTTTGCCAGTAGTGCTGTGGAACATCCAGGTGCTCTTTTGCAAACTTCAAACGTGCTGCAATGTTTTTTTTGGACAGCAGTGGCTTCCTCCGTGGTGTCCTCCCATGAAGTCCATTCTTGTTTAATGTTTTCCTTATTGTAGATTTGTCAACAAAAATGTTAGCATGTGCCAGAGATTTCTGTAAGTGTTTAGCTGACACTCTAGGATTCTTCTTCACCTCATTGAGCATTCTGCGCTGTGCTCTTGCAGTCATCTTTACAGGACGACCACGCCTAGGGAGTGTAGCAACAGTGCTGAACTTTCTCCATTTGTAGACAATCTGTCTTACCGTGGACATATGGACATCAAGGCTTTTAGATATACTTTTGTAGCCCTTTCCAGCTTTATGTAAGTCAACAATTCTTGATCGTAGGTCTTCTGAGAGCTCTTTTGTGCGAGGCATGGTTCACATCAGACAACGCTTCTTCAGAACAGCAAACTCAAAACTGGTGTGTGTTTTTTATTGGACAGGCCAGCTTTAATCAACACATCCAATCTCATCACATTGATTGGACCCCAGGTTGGCTGACTCCTGGCTCCAATTAGCTCTTGGAGAAGTCATTAGCCTAGGGTTTCACATACTTTTTCCACCCTGCACTATGAATGTTTACATGTTGTGTTCAATAAAAACATGAAAACGTATAATGTTTGTGCAGTATTAGTTTAAGCAGACTGTGTTTCTCTATTGTTGTGACTTAGATGAAGATCAGAACACATTTTATGACCAATTTATGAAGAAATCCAAGTAAGCCCAAAGGGTTCACATACTTTTTCTTTCAACTGTATGCTACCTTTACTCTTAATCCTGTTTGGTAAAGTCACATTACTTATGGTCATGAGATAATGTAAAGTGTATAATATCATTGATGCATTTGCTGGACGAATGCAAACAAGTATTGTTATACTTTATATTACTAATCAGAGACTGTAAAATATGTATATTAAATAACGATTATTGTACGTATTTTCTTTTGAGCTAAACTAATTCCTTTACTGAAATTGACGTTTTAAATAACTAATTTCATGGATATGATCTTGAAAGATCTGGTGGAGAATCATATTTGGTGAGCTAAACTCATCCTTATTTTAACATACAGCTAAAACCGCAACACCGCTTACAGCTGTCCCTCCCACCGTTAATATTTAGAGAACCTATCTTTAAAGTTTCCATACAAACTGAATTAGACTCGATATTTTCAGCTTCATCATCAGCAGATAACACAGCGTCATCATTAACAAAACTCGCCTCATCCGGTGGAACAACATCTCAAGCGGCCTCAGCCGAATCCTTGATGTTGTCTGAAGCCTCGACACTTGATCCTGCCGCACTCACTGCACTTGTTCTCTTATGTCAGGGGTGTCCAAAGTTCAGCCCGTGGGGCACTGATGGCCCAGGGATGAATTTTAAATGGCCTGCAGCCTTTCTTTTAAATTATATTTAAGGTGGCCCACCATACAAATCTTTCAAGTTTTACAATGTCAACAAAAGGTGAAAATCATGTTGTTGATTTGGGTCAGGTGTAGCGGTAACCCGAGTGAGTGACAGTTGAACCATTATCAGAATGCATCAATGGCCACATAAAAAAAATGCAAAGTTTATAAGGATGGTCGTCAATTTAATGAGCGCTGGAAATCTGAGTATTTTGTATAGAGTCGTAATACTTACCTAATATGCAGAGATTGTTTCTGTTTTGAAATAATATAACGTGAAGAGGCATTACAAGACAAAGGATCATGACTTGAAACATTATTCTCTCTCTGATTCTCACATTCGATTTCAACTCTCAATCCGCAGACCCTACCGAGGTCGCCGCTCAGTGGGCATGGCCAACGCCACCATGCCGAACCTTCCAGAAACGCCCCCAGCCTGCTCGACATTTCAACCACACAGAGCCCGGAAGAGAAAATCAGACGGCTGGTCAGTGCCAAAGAATCCACAGTCATCATCAACCTCCTACACTTCATCAGCTATCAGATGGAGATCCAAACATGCAACCATCCCAGGGAACCCAATCGCTGCAACTTGCCTACATTCGTCAGTGCCCGCACTTTGCCTGAAGGTAATATTTCCCAGATGGGTTCTGTTAGGCTTTAACACGATTTGAATCATGCTGTGCTGAGTCAGCTTTTTTTTGTTCTTAGAAGACATCGTGGAGCCAGTGACGCATGAAATCCTTCCAAATGAACCAGAGTTTGCATATATCAAGTGGCAGGAACTGAAAGCGCCCAACGGAATGATCATACTGTATGAAGTCAAGTATATCAGGATGTCCGATAACTATGTAAGCATTTCAGTTTATTTATCTCAAATAAAAAAAAATTACCTCTTAGGATTCTTGATTGACAATACCAATAATCATGGTTATTAAAGGGTTACTCCGACGGAAAATGTATATTCTGCCATTAATTACTCAGCAGTTTAACATCTGTATGACCTCTATGTTTCCAAATAAATGCAAATGAATGGAGTCGTGGAAGCTTTCTGACTCCTCGGTCTCCTCCTTAGATTGCAACACAACCGAAAACACGAGTCATATGATAGCGCATCCGGTGTCAGCATTGCTCGACGCATGGGTGTTCTGACCACACAGGCTCTACATCAGAACATGCATTCATAGAGTCATGCTGAAACCGGATGCAATGTTGTGTGGCTCTCGGAAATGCGCACTGGAAACTAACACTCAAATCAGGATGTTTTTACATATAGTGGTAAGTTTTGTTTGGTTGCGCACAAAAATTATCCCTGTCGCATTATATTAATTTATACTGAACCACCGGAGTAGCGTGGACAATTTTACAATGTCTTTATGCACTTTCAGTTTTTTTAAGAAACAGCATTGCATTGCTGGTAGCATTGCAGAGTCAGAAACCTTAATTACGGTGAGTAATTTTTGTCGTAGTTGCGCTTTAATATCTTGGTATTGATGATACAGTTAAGACACAGCTAGGTATACTGTTTCAACAGAAAGTTGATGTCATTTCCTCGGAATCCGTGCTACCTAGCTGGCCGGCAATGGCTCCTGGACTGAACTACATACGTTTCGTTTCAAACCATAAGTTGACTATCTGCACTTACCGTTGTGTCTTTTACAATTATTTTGAACATTACGGTCTCTAATCTAAAAAGCATTTGGCAGGGGACACGAATATGAAAATCATCATCGGTCCAGTCATCGTCATCTTTGTACTGCTGTTTCTGGCCAGCACAGTCTTTATTGTTCTTAGGAAGAAGTATGTATAAGCGAGTCTCACTAAGATTATGGCCCTTTGAACCATCCAACATGATGTCACTGAGTTGAAAGGACAGATCTGCAGAGCAAACCTACCCTGTCAAGAGGCTCCCGCGATGCTATCACCACCTTAGAGGGATACCTCTTCCATGTCTACCAGCTTGTTGAGCGACTATGGCGGTTAGATGTCCTCCCATTCCGCAGTGAGAAGCTGATAACTCGGTTGAAACAAGATCAAATGGTTGTATATATGCTGGAGACCAAAACACAATGTATAGAAGTTGATGGAATCTGGTGTTATGCTACACCACTCCTTCCTGCTAAGGATGGCCCAAAGTTGAAGATAACCAAAGAAACCTCAGGAATACTGAGAAGCGTTTAAGTAAAGACCCAGAGAAAGCCAAAGTCTATGAAGCTGAAATACATAAACTAATCGATTCAGGGTACATTGTCAAAGTGGGAATCTACGGCCAGAAGAGGAATCGTGGTTCATACCACATCACCTCGTCCACCACAAAGGCAAAGCCCTGCAGGTCTTCAACTGCTCCTTCGTTTATCAAGGTGTCTCCCTTAATCAGCAGTTGCTTCCAGGTACCACCCTTGGTGCCTCATTGCTAGGGGTCCTCTTTTGTTTTCGGCAGTATGGAGTCATCATAAGCGGCGACATACGTGGAATGTTCCACCAGGTGAGACTCCTACAAGAAGACAAACCACTTCTGAGGTTTATTTGGAGGAACATGCGTAGAGAGGATCCGCCTGACATCTAGTCCCCTGCTGCGCCACCTTTGCCCTACAGACTCATGTTTGCAACCAGCAGCCTGGAAATTAAAAGGTGTTGCAGTCCATAGAGAGTTTTTATGTAGATAATTGTCTACAGAGTGTGCCCACTGCCGAGGATGCCAAGCAACTGATCGACAAGATGAGACCCCTTCTAGCCTCAGGGGGGTTTCGAAACAAGACAGTGGGCCTCTAATGTTCCCACTGTTGTTCGGCAGCTGTTTTTGCAAGCTCGATCAGAGAACATTGAACTGTGGCTTCAGCAAAACCATTCAGACCCCCTGGAACCAGCTCTCGGTTTGATGTGGCATTGCCTAAAAGAAGGTCTGGGCTTCAAGCATCGAGTCCGGAGAGAGTACCCCCCAACAATGAGATACATTTCAATATGATCCCTTGGGGTTCTCTATTCCCTTCACAACTTGGGCCAAGGTCATCGTCCAGAAGCTCTGCACCTAACCAAGGAGTTGGGATGACCCAAACCTCCTCACAGACTTTCTGGAGAAATGGAACATATGGGAGAAAGCGCTGCAGGACCTCTGTAAACTCGCGCTTCCCAGATGATATATCCCTACAGGCCTTGATGCAGAGACATCGAAATTTAGCTTGCATGTGTTTGGGGACGCATCAGAGGTTGCTTATGGATCCGTCGCTTATCTTCGCATTAAACAGCATGGAAAGATCCATACCTCCTTCGTCATTGCCATCTCCAGGGTAGCCCCCAAACTGCAGCTGTCAATACCACGTCTCGAACTGTGTGCAGCACTGACCAGCGCCCAGCTTGGCAAGTGTCTCAGACAGGAACTGACCATAGCCCTAGAGGAAGTAACATTATGGACCGACTCTACTACGGTGCTCACCTGGATACAATCTGAGTCCTGTAGGTATAAAGTGTTTGTCGGTACAAGGGTGGCAGAAATCCAAGACCTGACTGAGAACCATTAATAGAGGTATGTGGATTCAGCAAATAACCTCTTTTTCTAGTCTTTTTCTAAGGTGTTTCATCAGAGGCTTTGCTTATACGATATTTTTTCGTTAAGCTGTTATTTATGTCTAACAAAAAAAAACTGCATCGCATCGTCTAATGTTGTGTTCAGACCAAACGCAAAGGAAGCGTTAAGCGCGAGTGATTTACATGTTAAGTCAATGCAAAGACGCGATAGATCTACTTGCGGCGTGAATGACGCGATTCGCGCAAATGATGCGAATCTCGCAAATTGAGCATATTTGAAAAATAT
The DNA here is from genome assembly GCA_006030095.1 of Triplophysa siluroides. Lineage (NCBI taxonomy): Eukaryota > Metazoa > Chordata > Actinopteri > Cypriniformes > Nemacheilidae > Triplophysa > Triplophysa siluroides. Next base: position 33,897 of record VCII01000880.1, on the reverse strand, counting down.
GAACTTTGGCGAAAATTCACGCCGCGATAACCAATCAGGAGTTTGCTCTAGTAGTGAGGTGATTAGACGACGTAGCGAGCGGAGGCAGAAATCTGAAACTGGAGGATAAAATGGAGGACAAAATAATCGTCGCTATTTGTGGACACCCAGAGCTGTGTGATTCTTGTTCTTACTTTTATAGAAAATAAAAATAATTTTAAAAAGTTGTTCTGCTTTCCATAACACATAAAGTGCAGCTACCCTCTCAACAAAATCCATGTCATAAGTAATTTTGTAACGAGACTGGAGCCGCCTGTCATGAGCCCCGCCCATTACGCAAATTTCATGACGCAAATTTCCCGCGCGAATAAAGCGAGTAAACTGAAAATGTTCAAGCGTCCAACTACGCCCCAAAATGTTGAAAATGAGTATTTCAATTTTAAATGCATTTTTGGCTACTGTAGTAAAACTGACAGGAAAGGTAAGAGGTTCATGTAATAATGATAAATCCGTTCTTCTATCTTTTATTTCATATAACGAACGTCTCTTTCAACGGACTCGCAGCAACCACAATCAAGTTATCTCATTTTGGAACCAAACTCTTCATATGTTTCTCATGCTTCTATGATCAGTACATCCCAATGTTGAACTATGTAAAAGAGCCGCTCAAATCTTATTCTACTTAAGTAAAAAACAGTGGTTGCAATTTATGTTGATATGAGCTGTTTCCACCAAGTTGGTAAACACCAACACTGCTTTGTGCACGCCTCTGTGTGTGTGGTGGGGTCCACGCTTGCCTGCAAGTGTGTCAGACATGGATGTCTGAGGGAGTGTTTGTGACAGATGCATGCAGCGGAGCAGTCATTAAATGGGACATGGGAAGTCACGTATGGGACAATCAGGTAGACCCAATATACGGGATCTTCTGGCTAATATGAAACAGTTGGCAACCTTAGACAACGTATCGAACATGGGACCAGGGGCGAATTTAGCCATTTTGGGGCCCAAGGCAAACACAGACATGGGGCCCTTTACATCTTATGTTTCTCCCTTTATACCAGGGGTGGGGAACCTTGATCCTGGAGAGCCACTGTCCTGCAGAGTTTAGCTCCAACCAGCTCAAACACACACCTGTAGTGAAGTTTCTAGTAATCATGAAGACTCTAATGAGCTGGTTCAGGTGTGTTTGATTAAGTTGGAGGTAAACACTGCAGGACAGTGGCTCTCCAGGATCAAGGTTCCCCACCCCTGCTTTATACAATCCTTATTTATCCAAGAAAGACTTACTTGAAATTTATTTTCAGCAGGGTTCACAAAGCAATGATATCTAGTCATCTGTATTTCAAACTGTACAAAAACAGCACACTGGTTAACAAATATGTCTACAGTAAATCTTATTTTCATTATAGGTTACCTGTGCAGTAATATTTGTTCTCTATTTACATGGAAGAGCTGTCATTGATTGTCATTTACCTTTGTTTCCCAGCAGATAGAATCTCCTAACTGGATCTGCTTGCTGCTGCCTAGTTTTGAAAAGTTGTTTATGGTCTTCTATCTTGTGTTACTAAAGTGTGAAGAAACACACAATTCATAAGACACATGATCAAATATGGACATACAAAAGTGTAAGAGTATTACTTTTTGTCCCCCTATCAGAAGATTGTTACTTTTAACGAAGTGGAAAGTTGAAGAGTCTAGTCGAGGGAACACACAAAGTCAGGATCCTGGAGACCAAGAATGACGCAGACACAGAAGTGCAGTTCATTCAAAGTCCAATGTTTATTAAACAGGGGTACAATATTTATATGCATAAAAGAGGAAGTCGGGTACGGCATGGAAAATTACCAGATCTCAGAAGTAATATTATTAGCAAAAGACATCACGTAGTTAGTTCCTTGTTCTCAGTGTATGGAACATTCTGTGCTCTTGGTGAACTGTTCGGTGACCTTTTAGTACAGATTAGACATAACTCATATTTGTTAAACATCATAATCTTAAACAGTCAGGATATAGAATAACAATATATATTGAAATACACTTCTCACAATATATGGGACACAGGCAAAACCTAAATTCTCACAAAAACTAAAACAATACTGTAATACAGTACAAAGTAGGGAAGGAGGTGGGAACCGGCAAACATTTAAATAAAGTTTTAATAAATAAACAAACAAACAATAACACAGCCACCTCACGGTCGACTCTCTCGTCAAATGTTCTGCCAGCTCGTCCTTTTATGCTTCCGATCTCCTCCGTCAGAAATGCGGAGCCGGTGTGCGCACAGCTGATACCCATAATCACTCACGCCACCGGCCCCGCCTCTTTGTCTGACGGCTCTCGCCCCGCCTTCCTCACTACAAATAATCTGTTCAAAATGTTTACCTTTTTTCTTTGACTTTCTCTTGCTCTACCTTTTTTGTTTATAAACTTCTCTTCATCTCCCATTACTCTTTGTCTTTCTTCTATTTTCATTTCTTTGCCTGTTTTATCTCCCTTTTTCATGTATTTGTCTTCTCCTACTCTTTCTGGAATGTATTTTCATGCACATTAAGTTTCTCTTGCCTTCTCTTAATAACATAATGAGCTTCAATGGCTTTTTATGGGCTTTCATCATATGCCATGAGGTTTTAGTGTGCATGGCTGACAGAGAGGGACATGAAGATTAGATGTAGATTCTAAAATCTGGCCTTGCGAGCTTTGGCCTCAGCAAATCTTGCTATTACAGATTCCATATCCAGTGACTTCCTGCTTGATGGAGATAACAGCAAGTGCAGGCAGCCTGTCTTGTGACATAGTTGCAATGATGAGAAAGTTCTCTCACCTGAAGTTACTGTTACAGGGAGAGTGAGAAGTAATCTTAAAGCTATACTCAGATTTGGATATATGTCAAGTATATTCTCTTTATATATGTAGTCAAGCATTTCAAATGGTGATGAGATATGTGTTGGAAAGGACCTTACTGTCAGGATCTGTTAAGAGCGGGAATCGAACTCGGGTCTCCGGTGTAACGAGTTCCCGACTCCGCCACTGAGCCACAGTAGGGGCACGAATAAAAATGCGGGAGAACCCAAATGCAGGCAGGCACAGACGTAGGAGTAAACAGGGGTATTTATTATATTTAACAAAAAGGCAAAACAAAACCCACGAGGGGGAAAACAAACAAGACCAGATATATACAACTGGGAACAAGGACACGGACTGACTAAATTAGAAAAACAAACACTTGAATATAAACACTTACACTGAACTAAACTACACTTACAAGACACGAGGGAACCAGGAACAAGGCACAGGGCACAGGGTGTAGGGTGTAGGGTGTAGGGTGTAAGCAAAAAAGCTACAGAACAGGAACATCTCAGACAAGGTAGAACGTAATACATACAGCATACAGCTAACAATGAACCAGCACAAGACAATGAACACGAGGATGTTTTAAAGGGAGCAAATCAAGAGGGACCAGGTGCAAGGGATAAACTAATTAACACAAACTAGGAAACAGGAGGGTAGGAACAATGACGCAGACCGGAGAAACAAAGGATCCTGTATGATTCCACCTCAAGACCAAGAATTACCTAACAAGAAGAGGTGGAATCATGACACTTACTGCGCCCTTTACCTCAAGGATCAGGTCTCCAGCGTCAATGTCATCCATTTTCTGCTCTAATCTGTGACATCATTCATCCAGCCTCCCTTCATTCTCTGTGCTTCTCATTATTTCAACAGAGTAGAGAAATCCATAAAGCTCGTAGAAGACTTCAATGTTGGAAAATCTCTACGCAATTGTGAAAAGAGCTGTATCTATTAGAGGCACAACAACTGTCTTTTGAAGAGCTCTTCTGCAGTTGACTGAGTGTGCTCAGTTCCCTCATACTCAACGTTTTTTTCCTTCTCTGACGCACCTCAGGGCCAGCTCATCTCCACCTCAAGCTTATCTGCAATCTCCCTAGCATCTGTTTCGCAGAATAAAATCCATGATTGCGAATTTCCTGAAGAAATTATTTCACTGCCCTGATTTCTTCTTTCACCGTCTCAACTGAAACTTTGGGGCTCTGCAAGATTTTGTGGTGGTTGACAATGCCTTCAGTTTAAAATTCTTGACAAGTTCTTTTAGAATGGTCCATCGGTGAACTGAGGAGCTGAAAATTGTGTAAAAGCCGATGTAACAGCCCAAAGAAGCTAACGGACATCACAGAAGATTTGACTGCATCACCAACAACAAGATTCAGGGTATGGCTCCCACAAGGAACACGCAAAGCTTTAGGGTTTAATTCCAGCACTCGCTTTTACATTTACATTTATTCATTTTGCAGACGCTTTTATCCAAAGTGACATACAAGTTGGGTAAACAATGGAAGCAATTGGGTCAACATTAGGACAACAAAAAGCATAAGTGCAATAAAAACATGTCTCACAAAGCCTACTACAGTGTACAGAGCTAAGTAATCTTTTTTAGATAGAGTAGAAAAATTATAGAAATCAGAAATGATCGGTCAGGTGCTGACGGAAGAGATGTGTTTTCAGCTGATTCTTAAAGACGGCCACAGAATCTGCTGATTTTGTAGCAGCAGGCAGAATGTTCCACAAATATGGGACCGATCCCGTGAAGGTTCGTGAGACTTCCTGACTTTTACCCAGCATGTTCCCCCCAATTGTCATAAGACTGGCCCTGACAGTTGCAAAGATCCAATCCTAGGGTTTCAAGATGACCTAAAAATATCTTGCATAAGTCTTTCCTGTGCCTGAAGAAATCCAACAAATTGTTCATGAAGGTGGGCTGAAAGATTTTTCCAGCTATTAAACCCATCCCCGCTTAGCTGAATGTCCTTTTCTTTGTTACCAAACAGGCGGCAACAAAAGCACATAACACAGTCATTTTTTTCAATGTACATGAGCCACAACATCTTTATTTTTTCTCCGTTCTTCATTTGCAGGTAATTATTGCTGTTTGTAAATCTTCGCCCTTCTTGATTTTTTGGATCAATTCTGTCCTTTATCTGAACTGTGCCTCTTTGCACTATTGAGCAGCGCTCTTTGTCAGAAATATGTTTTGGCCAGAGTCCTGGGTCATCTTCAAGTGTAACTAAACAAAACAAAATAACACACATCAAAACTTTCAGAGGTAAAGTCTATTAAAAATATTTTGATCCTGAGCTTTTGTGTGTATGCCTACTTTACATACATTTTTCTTATCTTCACATCTTTAGCTGGTAGTAGTACTCATTACTAGTGCAGTCTTTGTCATACACATCACATTATAATCACTAAAGTTCCGTTACCTTTAGTTGTAGACTTTAGTAATAGATTCTGTGCAGTTGACAGCATCAATGGAGCAGCTCGGACAAAAGCACACAAATAAATGTAGTTAATGTGGGTGCTTGACAAAACATATAAAATTTCAGAATAGACACACCTTTTGCACTGGTTGCACTGGTGCACCTAACTTTTTTTGGGAGGTTGATGGCTCCGTGTCAGAGCATTGCTTATGATTTTCGGACGGATCAGGCCTTAACTTAACATTCTTCACGAAAAAGTTGTCAATCGTTCTTTTTATCTTCTCTCATCATCCGTGGCTACATCCACTCTGTTTATCTGACCGTCCAAGGCTACTCACCTCTCTCTGTCTGACTGCAGCACACGCATTTTCAAACATACACACCAGAGGTCGTGCTAGTCTCTTTTATTGTCCGTCATTTTGACTGACATGCTCGTAAAAAATCTGTCATAATCCATTATTACCCATCACTATGGTGCAAGGTGGCGTAATTACTATGTTTGTGACGTCTTCACGCTGTATTTGCGTCTCGAACTTGTTGTATTTTAATACAACTGAACGCCCAAAAAATCTGTTGTTGTTTATATTCATTATGTCCAAATGTGATGCGATCTGGGAAAACCCAACACATGGTGCAAATTTACAAATTACAGTTTTTGATACCATATTCAACCCCTTTCCAAATATCATATAATTTGCTCCCATTTTCTCCTGTTTTCAGCAGCGCTTTTGGATAGCTTTGCGTATGTCAATCACTTCCGCAATTCTGCACATGCGCAGTGATTGACGTAATAATGGAACAGTCCAATGGTGGTGTTCAAGGGGTTCGACGGTGGCTCTCACTTCGCAACACTAATTGAAGCATTCTAAAGACGTTTTAGCGATCTTTTTAAAATATAAAATTCTGATCTCAGTCTTGTCGTGCCTTTTGTGTCTTGTGTTGTCGAACTCATGGAGAACCGTTCTGACAGCTCTCCACGTGTTCGGTGTCAACGTCACTCGCCCCACCCCCGTGTCTCCCCGTCAGGCTTTCCCCTCAACTGGTTTCCATCACCTCATCACCTGCACTCCTGTAGCTTGTCCCAATTAGTAGTCTCCCCTGGTTCCTTAATATTAATTCACCTGTTAGTCATTTCCCACTGTCAGATTCCCTCTATTTATCCCTCTTGTTCTCTCGTCTTCTCTCAGACCGTTGCGTGTTATTGCAAGTTCTGACTGCCTTAGTCTAGCGAGTCTAGTACTGTTTACTCTTAGTTACCTCCCAAGTCTTGGTAAAGATTCTTCGTTTTGCTCCAGTGCCTTTGCCCTCTCTGTTATCTTCCTCTGTGCTCACTGGCGTCTCGGACCTCTGCTCTCTTCACAACCTGGCATCTCTTCACAAGGGATCAGCACTGGGTCTGACCATACTGGACAGCAGATCTCACGGCGTAACGCCACCGCTCAGGAGGTTGGAATCCTCGCGGATCAAGACACGGACTTAACTACCCTTGTCACCGAGCTGCGCAGAGAACTTGCTGTGAGTCGGACTTCTCCCAGCCCTTCTTCATGAGGATATCCAGCTGATTCAGAGCCTCATGTAAACAGCCCCCTGGTTTACAGCAGAGACCACAACGCTTGCCGCCCTTTTCTCTCCCAATGAGCTCTGGTGTTTTCTCTCCAGCCACGCCGTTATGCCACTGAAGAGGCAAGGGTGGCAGTTGTTTTAACCCTGCTGACGAGTCGAGCACGAGAGTGGGAGACTGCCGTATGGGACTCCCAAGCCCCATGTTGTCACTCTTTTGCAGCCTTCCGTGCCGAAATGACAAGGCTGTTTGACAGATCGGCTCAAGGCAAGCAGGCGGTCGCTCAGCTCTCACGTTTACTCTGGGTCGAAGCTCGATCACGGACTATTCTATGAAGTTCCAGACGCTGGCGGCCGCCTGCAAGTGGAACGAGGAAACGTTACGCGCTCGGTTTCTAGACGGGGTGAATTCTTCCATTGCTGACGAGATTGCTACTTTCGATCCCCCACGGGACTTGGACGCTCTCACCAACCTCTGTCTCCGAGTCAAGACCCACATTTACAGTTGCCGACGCCGGCAACCCTCACCCACCTCTTGGTGAGTCCGAGACGCCAGCGCATCTCCGAAAGTCACTGGGGCAGGCCCTGAGGAGGAGCCTATGCAACTGGGCCGCAACTTTCACCGCTGCAAAAACAGAAACGCCTTCTTGGTGGACTCTGCTCCTATTTTGCGGGAAGTCTGAGCACCAGGTCATTCAGTGCCTGTAAAAAGACACCGCCCACCCGTAGAGCCCGGGTGGCCGCCATTCCTATGTCCTCTCCTGTTTCCTGTTCCTTACTGCCCTTCTGGATCTTATTCGATTCGGATGCCGAAGGAAGTTTTCTCGACGCCACCACCACTGCCCGGTGGAAGATTCCCGTCGGAAGATTCCCGTCAAGCTCCTCGCCAAACCCATCTCAGTCCAGACGCTAGCGGGTCTACCCTTCGCCACCATAATTCACGTCACCCCTCACGTAAGACTCTGTCGGGTAATCATTGTGAGTGCATTGAGCAGTACATCCTTGATTCCCCCAATACCACCCTTGTATTTGGGCATCCTTGGTTGTCACAGCACAATCCTCACATTGATTGGGTTAAAAATTCTGTGTTGAATTAGTGCCTGTTTTTTTCCTGCTTTAACTGCATAAATCCAACAATGCAAGGAAAAGACCAGGAATATAACACACTTTGGAAACAAGCTAAACGGTTGCAGAAAAAACTATTGCCATTAGAAAATAATAATGATATGCAACCTACACAGAAAAGATTATGTACTGGACAGTTAACAGTGCTTCAAACATGTGAGAGTGAGCTAAATTAAATTGTGTCAGGTTGTGAGAGTGAGGAAAATGAGGGATCACAAGGTGATTTTGACTTATGTAGCGCGTAACGTATTTGATGTGTCACACTAAAGGTATATTCAATCTGGGCCAATTGATAGGTACGGCTACTGGAGAGAGAAGGGCACACAGCGAGTAAGTAAACAATCAACATGGGTGACATTTCCTATTTAAAGTTAGCTTTTGTATTAAAATGTATTTTGTATTTTGTTCTTTTCCTTAAAGTAAATGAAATATTCATAAACAATGAATACAGTGTACAGTTAATAAAAAAAATTTCACTTCAACTGTTTCAGGAATTTATAGGTGCTTGGATTCTCCAACATCAAAAGTTTCTATTCTAGTACACAATTTACATTAATTTGCATAGAGAAATAAAAGGAAGATAAAATGAAGAAAACACTGCTGCTTTCCCCCCACTTTTTGGTTGCACGTATCCACTTTTTACTTTGCTTGCATGGTGACACCTTTTCCACAATTTCACTTGCACATTGGCACCTTTCCCACCATTTTTGCTTGCACACTTGTTCATGCTCTTCTGTATCTGCACAAAACAGCACTCAAAAGTAAGTTTCAATTGTATACAGTATACAATTTACACATCGGCAGGTTTATATTGTTTGTGAAATAATATTCAACTTTTCTGAAATTAGGCTACAAACCGTTTTGCCATTATTAAGTTTCTGCAAGACAACACTGTAGATGCCGTTCCTTCTACATGGCTGGACAAAAAACACAGAGGTAATGTAGTCATTATTCCTGTTTGTGTGCCTGGGGGTCATATTTGTTTAGCTTTTGAACTCTGGCTCCTAATTAACAGAGTAAGATAACCACCTGAGTTACTCTGAGCAGAATCAGTATTTTAAAGGGGTGAAGAACAGGCCTTTTCATTATTGTATACTGTTGTCTGAGGTCCACTAAAGCTTGTGTGGTTTTCACATTCAAAATGTTTTGGTCACAAAGGTTGGCGAACCCTGGCTTAATGTTCATCATCTTTGTATCGTAATCTGTAAATGTGGAAAGAAAAATTGCAGGTATAAGGGATGCCAACAAGTTCAGATAAATGCATTTAAGGTTCAGGATAAATGATTGATGAAATGTGTTGTGCTGATATGTTTTCACAAAGAGACTTATTGTGAAGCCAAAAAGAAGGTTCAGCTTGCTACGGTGTCATCAAATTTGGAGAGTGATGAAGAGCCTACTCGATGACCCATATGTAAACCATCACGTTAGAGGCTGGAAAGGGATAAAGGGATGGTAAAATGTTATTTTTTACTTTAATTATTTTTCCTTTTAAAAAAGTAAAGGTATAAAGTAATGTGTTTGTCTTAATTAGATGAGGACAAAGAAAAAGAAAAAGAAAACACATTCATGAAATGTTGACAAGCAGAACTTCCTGTGAGTAGTGTTTTCAGTGTCGATCTTTTTCAGTTTCTGTTTCAGGGCTATACTAGTTATAATGTGATCTGCTTGTGGTTGAGGAAACAAAACATGCCCTTTTTTGTCTGTTGAAGACTAATTATTATATTACATATTATAAGTTGCCATCTTTCCTTTAAATATAAAATGCTGCCATGTTTATCTACTTTCTAGACCATGTAAAATCTGCATTCAAGTAAACAAATCCTATGAAGCCGCTCGGCTAGCTTTCTTATATATTTTCTGTTTTTCTTTTGTTGTTTGATATATATTAACATTATAGACAGCAGAAGGTAGTTATGCATGAAAGCAGCATGTTTTGTTTCTACTGAATGTCAGATTCAAAAGCGTATGGAGCAGTCGGCTCTCGACTCTCTCACAGCAATGTGATGTCATCCACCTGTTAGTTTGGATTTGGATTCAATTTATTGTCATTACACATATACGAGTACAGTGTAACGAAATGGATTTAAGAAGAAAAATACAGCATAACATGAGGAATGTGGGGAGAAAAACAAATACACATAATACACCATAGACACGACTTGCAACAGGGGAAGTTAATCCAGCTCCGGTCCAGCAGCCATTACGGCGCCGTTCACAGACCCGCTTGTCAGGCTGGTGGTACAAAGCGACGGAGGCGTTGGATTTGGTGAGGGCAATGCGTGTGTCTGTGTGTAATAGTTCCAACCGCCTCAGTTGAGTGCGGCATATGTGTGTGTGTATGTGTGATAGTTTGTAATCCGCCTCAGTTGAGTTCGGCATATGTGTGTGTGTGATAGTTTGTAATCCGCCTCAGTTGAGTTCGGCATATGTGTGTGTGTGTGATGGTTTGTAGTCACTCAGCAGGTGTCTGTAGAGTGGGGGAGGAAGCAAGAGCGTCTCACTGCAGTGCTCTTCACAGGGTTGATTTCCCAGCAGCGGCCTTGGCCGAGGCCAGTGCTGGTTCCGGGGAGCCGAAAAGATAAGATTGCGATTGTTTAGTCTTGGGGCGAGTAAACCACATTCCAATTCCGTGGCTACTCTCTTTGTCCATTTTGGTCTCCAATACCCTCAATTTTCCTTTGCAAAGCCGTGAGATTCTCCATGATAGAAACCATATTGCGGTTAATAGTCTCAGTCTCAATGCTGACCGCTCTTCCCACAGCTTCAATCGATACGGGCAGCCTTGTGAGGCTTTGGACAGCTGTTCCCGTTTTATGAATTCTTCGATAACCCAGGGCAAAGCTGTTTTCATGGTTCCGAATAGGTAGATATCTTCGATGTCCTCCACGGAAAGAGCCGCCAGACACACGATCCGCCATCTGTCCCACGCGTCCATCGTGTAGCCAGCTGCGAACGTTCCGTGAGGACAGTTAGGTTCCCCCGAACCCAAGCTCCTCGTCGAGAAAATGGTGTCAGTTGCGTTGAGAGACCAGTTGATCAGATACATAATTTTCAAAGTTTGGAGAGCAGTGCAGAGAGAGTCTCTCAATAGATGAGACGAGACAGGAGACAAAGCAGGGAAAATAAGGGCAAGGACGGGGAGTGAAAAATGTGACCGCCTCCGTTGAGAGCCAAACGAGTTCTTAAGGCTCCGCATGAAGTCGAACACACCTTTTGACTGCATGCTGAGCTGCGCAGCGTCCCACGTGGATTCGCCTGCACAAGTCGAACACAACCGATATTATCGGAAATCACTGTTTTTTTCACAGGAATTCACAGGCGATTATTAATAAAACAATTTCAACACATCACCCAGCCCTACTGACAAATGGTCATTTTAAGCATGGCATAATACATGATCAGTGGAGCATTTTTTCTGTGGTGCGGGGGGGAGGTGTAGGCAAAGCACGTGCACACCCATTGTCAACAAAACACAGACATCCGTTTCACTCACCGCATGCGGTTCATGTCTGGCATTTTTTGCGCTGGGACGGCTCCATATATCAGTTTCAAACAATCTCCAAATTAGCGTTATATCCACAGTTTATATAACATTCATCACCCAAATGTAGTGAACAAACAAACACCTGAACTTCGCGAACGTATGCTCTCTCTCTCCTGCACACAAGTGAAAGTGACTTCTGCGCATGCTCCTTCTCCTGCTCTCCTTGCGGCCATGTGCTTTTCCGGGAGAATGGTCCAATAAGGGACTAAGAAAAATTTGTACGAAACTGTTTTATATGTTCTACAAAAACTTTCTGAAACCTGTACGATCGCAGGAGGAGTGTATCGAGCACAGAAATACTACCTAATACGTGTTAAGCATGAGAAGACAGCACGTTTAACATTGTGAAGAAGTCAGAATGTATGAAACACCGTTGCAGGGCCACTTTAAGTATCTGTCCCTTGCTTTTTTCAGTCAGTCCATCTGCGGAATTCTATTCAAAAAGTAAGAGAGTGGCAACATCTCAATCAAGTCAACCAAGTGAGTCTCATACAACACCAAATCAAAAAGTTGGGGTGATTTATAAATCTGATTTTTAATTCTTATTTAGTTGACTGAAGTACAAATAAAGGATTTCTAATGTTTTTACTGACCAAACAAATCGAATTTTGTAAATTTAAACAAATTTTGATGGCTACAGCTCACTCCAAGAAAAGTTGGGACAGAGGTGTGTTTAACACTGTCACATCAACTGTCCTTTTAATTACAATGCTTAATCATGTATTCTCATAGATGCTCATTTTATACCCAAACATAATACCCTCACCTATTACCAGTTTAACTGCTTACTGTTTCAAAAGAATTTAATTTGAATATTCTTACATCTTTGTATGTCATTAAACTCTGTCGCTATTGCATGGCAACCCACACAGAAATAAAAGAGAAATTCAGAGAGAGTGATTTTGTTTTAAGAACCCCAGAGGTACATGAGCACCATCTAACATGCATTGAAAACACAGAGGATCAAAGAATGTATGGTGTAAACTGTCCTTCACCATTTAATGAGCTGAACTATTTTGACGTGACACAGGCATTTCCGCCTGACGTAATGCATGATTTGTTAGAGGGGGTCATTCCTCTTATAATAAAACTAGTTCTGAGCTGGGCTAACAAAGAAAAACATATTACTATTCAAGAGTTAAATGATGAACTTCGGCATCTCTCCATTGGTCAAAAATGACACGAAAAACAAACCAGTGCAGTTGTCAGAACGAACATTACACAAATAGGGATTTGCTAAGTCTGCTTCACGAAAGTGGTGTTTGTTTAAGATTTTGCCATTTTTAATGCCACACTGTGTTCCTCCCAATAGTAAACATTGGAATGTTTTCCTGTTATGTCGAGACATTGTTGACATTGCAATTGCCCCAAGAGTGAAACGGGAAAACCTAGCAATGTTAGCCAAGTAATTTTTGATGGTGATGTTGTAGGTACCCAAGTGCCATTTTTACACACATCAATGTTTGGGCCTTTGCATTTACTTTGGTGCATGCGTTTGGAGGCTAAGCATCAGTATTTTAAGACTGTTGCTAGCAGCTGTAGAAATTTCATTAACATTGCCAAAACCTTAAGTGAGAGGCACCAGATGAAACAATGCTGGAAATTTCAATATTCATGATGGGTTTGAGATGGTAGTAGGTAGGAATATAGAGACTCCGTTGTCATCGCTCCCATTAGACCTACAGAAAATTCTAACAGATTTACATGGAAATGAAGATTTCGACATTCAGCGCGTTTCAAATGACTGTTGACAATATGAGGTGTCAAGAGGAAATTCCTCTATTTTTCCAAATTAAATACATTTTAAATGTCAATACTGTATGGTTTCTGTGTGGCAAGTTTTTAATGCCATAAAAGTTGACTTTGAATGGAGTGTTGTAAAACCGGGCAAGAGATGGACTTTCAGGCCCTTGACACGTGCTCTGCTGATGATAAATTGTTTGTGGTCCTCAATAATGTTTAAAAAGTTCAAAATAAATGTGTAATAGTGTGTTTGGAGAAATGTGTGTTTGAGATAAAAAAGTTCTACACTTAATTAAATGTGTACTGTTGGAAAATGATTGCTTTGAGATTCTTAATGTTCAAAACTATTTATAGAAAATGTAGAATGCAGTAGAAAAAATACTTAAAATGGGGTCTCGTGCCGGTTTATTTTATTTTTTAATTACTTAATGTTACATGTTTTATTACAAGGTTAAAAAAATGATCAATGAAATGCGATGTAATGATTTTGGAAAAAAGTGTAATATTAAGCTTAATGTTCTTGCTGTTTAACTTTTTAAAACATTTTATAAAATTGTAGAGTCTAAACAACTATTTTTGAAAAAGTAAAATTGCTTAATATATGCATCCTGTTATGACACATTGTGATAGAGCTTGAAACATTCATCCTGTGATAAATGTGAGAATGTAATAGTTTTGAATGTTTAATAAATGTGGTAAACTACATTCTGGAGTTTTTAATGTGCTGTATTGAGTACAAATTTGCCATTGACGGGTACAAAAGGCTTGTCACCGGGGCAGTACACTTAAAATGACAAATTTGCACCTTTTGTAAAGGTACATAATGGTACCATAGCACTAAAAGGTACAATTTAGTCAGCAGAGGTGCCTCTGAAAGGTACATACTGCAAGGGTACAGATACGTTCCCATGTGAAAGGGTACAACGGGTGTCTGATTTGGCTTTTCTCTTTCTTGGCCGTGCGACTCTTCTATCCCTGAATCCTTCTCCTGTTTTGCTTCTTGGCTAAGCGCTTCAGAACTACAACCTGACCGTGGTTCATCATCCGGCAGTGAAGCAATGAGAACACGGGGGAAATTTAACGTCGCTGAACTTACAACTCATCCATCAAAACAAACCATGTTCAACATTTTAAATAAAACAAATCAAAAAGGAGGCCTTGTAAAAAGGTTCAATGTCTGAGGAAGAAAGGAGGCGGGGTCGGCGTGGCTGGGAAAACGTAAGTACACTTTTATTTGCTGCAATACTTCCGGGTTGCAGACCCGCTCACTAAATCACTGACAGATACACACTCAAGCTTTAAGTCTAGCTCTTTCTTTTCCTCCGGATACTCCTCGACGTTGTGTCCGGGTAAGATTCTTTGTATCCATTTTCCCAGCCAGGATTCTCTCTCCTCTTTGCTCCTTCCGTCGTGCTTTAAATGCGTCTCCTCGCCAATTACTAGAACGAGAATCAGGTGTTTTCACTAAGTCGTTGATCTGCTTACTTACCGTCATTCTCCCGACACGCCCCTTTGCCGCAGACCGCGTCAAACCACGCCCCCCTTGCCACAGGCCTATTTAATAAAACTACATCAAATGCGTAAATATAAAATGTATAATACCAGAGGGTTAAACAAACAAATGATTTCTAGCAATGTACAATTCTAACCGTTAAAAATGACTTAACACTTGTAATTCTGTTTACTACATATATCGACTAAGGTAAAAAGTTACAACTTAATATTCTTACATTTAAACACCAAATCTTCGCTTGTATTGACTGGTGCCGGCGTCGAGATGTTTCGAGGAAATTACGCAACGACGCAAGGAATTTTGGGTTGCATGTTTCAGTTCTATGCACAGCTCATGTATTCTCTGAATTCCTGTCAAAGAAGGTTGCATTTGAAGGGTGCCTCCGGAGAGTCCTACCTGATTTTATGAAACGAGACAGCCTTGAGATTCCTCTAGTTTTAGTTTGCTGTTGTTTTGCTTTTTGTTTGGAGTTACCAGGGGGCCGTCTCAGAAAGGAGGTTAAGTGAAAGCTCTGAGTATATTAACCCTGAAATGATGGAAACTCTGGGTTTTCTGTTTCAGAATGTCAGACCCGAGAAAGCGGGGTATCTCAAGCCTGTTTCTAAAGGAGAGGTCACTTATACTCCGAGTCAGTAACCATAGTAACTTACTCTGTAAACCTAACCTGGTCAGAAGCAGGTTTTCAGAGTCAGTAACCATAGTAACTTACTCTGTAAACCTAACCTGGTCAGAAGCAGGTTTTCTTTGGTAAACCCAGAGTTTCTTTCCATCTCCTCCCCTTTTTAAAGCACAAGTGGTGTACCTTCATTCATTCATTAATACAGTCATTCATGGCACACATTATGATCACACAGAGACCATCCCAGTGACTTATGTGTCGTATGTGCTTTCATAGATGATTCATGAAGAGGCTGCATTCATTCATAGGGATGTACTTTGATTTCAGGAGAGCAATTTAGGACCCGAGTGGAATTTTGTCATTTCCCTGTGCATTTATATTAAAACTGTACTGTTTTTCACCGTACGTGTATTACATCAAAGCATCATTTTCTATGGACGATGACAAATGACTTAATAATGTGCATTAACTGCCTCCATGTTGCTTTTTTTGGTGCCGTTGCCATGGTGAATCATAATTTTGGAGCAACATTGATGATGGCTTTTATAGTCGTGGTGCACGTGCTTAACCCAGGGTAAGCCTACCCAGAGTCAATTGAACTAACTCAAATCCGTTGTTCTGAAACCAAACACTCAAAGTTTCTAATTTCTAAGTAAACCAACTCTGAATTGAAGCTTTAACCTAGAGTGGGTTGAACCTCCTTATAGAAACGAGCCCCTTGACTGTTCTGCCGCTCGGACTCGGATCTCTCTAGGGATGGCTAAATGAAGCTTTCCTCTAACCGGATGGAGAAAAGATTTGAAGTGTATCTAGTGGATCATAAAATGTACAACAGCCGTATCTGGGATTAAGTCTCACTGGAGTGAACACCCACCTCATTGATGTAATTGTACTCTTTAGTGCAAAAATAAAAATCATATGCTGATAATATTTATGTACCATAATGTGGTAATTCCTGTTAATATAAAAGTCAATATTAGTCATTTGTGAGGTGCAAGACACGAGACAACCACGGAAGTGGATGAACAAAAGCCCCGGAGGGTGATTTATTAAACGTAAACAAAAATAAGGTGCTTTTCATGAAGCACAGCTCCGGGTAATATCCTCCACTCGTGGTCCTTCACGTCGTTAAGTCCAACTAGACCATCTGCATCGAGTGAGGTAAGTCCACTACTCCCGGGAGTCCTCTTAGTCGGGATGTCCGCCGATCGTCATACGTCCGAATCTTGGAAGAGAATAGACAAACAGCGGGGTAAGAAGCTTGGAGCTGTAACTCACTGTTTCTCCTGGCTGTGAGGCTTTTATCCCTGCTGACGATTGGTCTCAGGTGTTGACGATCGGCTGATTTCCTGAGTAACCATGGCGACGCTGATTGGGTGCGGACCAACTCGCCACACTCCCCCCCCCTAAGCGTCGACCTGGTGGGTAGAAGCCTCTTCTTTACTATATAGGATGTCGGTGTTGGAACAGGGGGGGTCGTGACCTTGACCGAGCTGTCCACCCTGACCACATCCTCGACAGACCATCCGCGTTACCGTGGGAGGCCCCGGCCCGATGTTCCACATTAAAATGGAAGTCCTGGAGCGCCAGGAACCACCTGGTCACCCGGGCGTTAGTTTCCTTGGCCTTAGACATCCACTGCAGTGGAGCATGATCAGTGACCAAAGAAAAACTACGCCCCGAGGAGATAGTACCTGAGCTCCAGGACCGCCCACTTAATGGCCAGGGCCTCTTTCTCCACTGTGGCGTAGCGAGTCTCTGCTGGGGAGAGCTTTCGGCTGATGAAAACCACCGGGTGTTCTTCTCCATCTCTGATCTGGGAGAGGACCGCCCCCAGGCCGGTGTCCGACGCGTCGGTCTGGAGGATGAAGGGGCAACCGAAGTCTGGGGCGTGTAACACCGGAGTAGACGTTAGGTGCTCCTTCAACGTCTGAAAGGCCTTCTCCGTCTCTGAACTCCACTTTAGCTTCTCCGGTTGCCCCTTTTTGGTCAGGTCGGTCAAGGGGCTGGCTAAAGAGGAGAAATTCGGGATGAAACATCTATAGTATCCCGCTAGTCCCAAGAAGGCACGTACCTGGGTCTTGTTGGTGGGCCTCGAGGCCTTCCGGACGGCCTCGACCTTCTTTGCCTGGGGCTGAATTAGCCCCCGACCTACCCGAAACCCCATGTACTGTGCCTCCGCGAGTCCCAGGTGACATTTCCTGGGATTCGCAGTCAGCCCCACTCGTCTCAACTCGAGCAGCACTCTCCGTACCCGGTCCAGATGGTCTTCCCAACTTTCGGAATGAATCACCACATCGTCAATGTACGCTGCAGCATACTCCTGATGAGGTCGAAGGACGATGTCCATCATCCTCTGGAATGTTGCTGGCGCTCCATGCAGCCCAAACGGAAGGACACAGTACTGCCAGTGCCCCGATGGTGTGCTAAAGGCCGTCTTCTCTCTATCTTTCCGGGACAGCGGCACTTGCCAGTATCCTTTCGTAAGGTCCAGAGTCGATATGAACCGGGCCTTTCCCAGGCGGTCAAGAAGTTCATCTATCCTAGGCATAGGATACCCGTCGAACGTCGACACCTCATTCAACTTCCGAAAGTCGTTGCAGAAACGGAGAGTGCCGTCGGGTTTTGGAACCATGACGATGGGGCTAGACCATGGGCTGAGGGATGGCTCGATGACTTGGAGCTCCTTCATTCTGTTAATCTCCTCCTCTATTGCCAACCGGCGAGCCTCCGGGACCCGGTAGGGCCGCTGCCTAACCACAACTCCGGGGGGGGGACGGATCTCGTGTTGAGTCACCTTGGTACGTCCTGGTCTTTCGCAGAACACATCCTCGAACTGACGGACCAGGGCTGTGAGATCCGACTTCTGTATGGGGGAAAGCTGCTCCCCCATCTGTACCACTGGTGCCTCCTTTTCCGCAAAGGCGGCTGTGGCAAGGGGGGCGTGGTTTAGCACGGTCTGCGGCGGAGAGGCGTGTCGGGAGAATGACGGTGAGTAAGCAAATATCAAATGTTTATCAAATACGTAGTTTAAGGTATTTTCAAGATATGTACATTATTTTCCACAGGTGGTCAAATGCAGGTGGACCAGAGTAAAAACCTTACTCTGCAAGAGGTCTTGGCATTTGCTTCTGGACTGGAGGAGTTGCCCCCACTGGGATTTAAGAACCAGCCAGTCATTATCTTTATGCACACAGGCTGTAAATTCCCAGAAGCGAACACATGTGACGTAGTCCTCCGTCTCCCGATACGTAGGAGCTATCAGGAGTTCTGCAACCACATGTGCAGCGGGATATTGCAGGCTACAGAGTTTGGGATGACCTAAACCACATAACAATGTTTGTTGTGATTTTTACATTTGTTTGACATCAGCCAGACCCAGTGATAATTTGGTGGTTCATAGCACAGCCAGTTACCCAGAGCCCTCCACTGTCGTTCTATATTTTTTGCAGTATCTGCGGATAGTGTAATAGAGTAATTTTGTTGTTTGTTTGTTTGAGATGTTGTGGCAAATGTTCAGAGGGTCACACATTAAGTCTTTGAAGGGGCACTTGTTAATTATTTTGCTACACAAATAAGTTCCTAATAAGCTTTGTCATGAATCTTATTTCAGAAGAAGACATTTTTATTGTGAGTATATTTTATATAGAAATTTTTAAACCATTTAGAAATATTGTCTTAATATAGGAGTGAATCAAAGTGATAGCCCTGTGCTCTTTTTTTTATTGGAAGAAAAGAGCAAGAACACAGATTTAGACAAAAACTATGGAATTCATTAAGCATTGCTGCTTGTAATGTAGTACACCTCGAGCAGTAAGATGGTGTTTTGCTTACATGTGCACCGAAATCCAGTAATCCAGCAGTAAAGAGCAAAAGAAAAATACAAAGTACCAAAACAACAACAACAATAAAATTAGAAAAAAAACTGTACCAAATAAGCACTCAATCTTGTAGTATACAGAGTAACGCACTGCAGTAGCACATAGTTAGACTTAGTGAACTCCTGAACTGAAATCTGGCAAAGCTCATAAAGGCCAGACCCCGCCCCTTTTTCCAGGGAATACCATCAACAGGTAAGGTTATAAGTATTATTTATTTCTATATGAAATATAAACAGTGATTAAGCATTATTACTAAATCCCTTGTCCTGGCAAATATCATATATTTAATACATTAATAATGCATGTTTAATAATAACTTTAATAGTATCTGTTTTCTATACAGATAGAAACTGCTGGGTATTTGTGTAATTGGCCTAAATACTGTGATTGTTTATTAAAGTAAGTTACTTGTCGATGGCTGCCAGTTAGTTTGTCAATGGCTGCCAGTTAGTAACTGTGATTGTTTATTGCATTAAGTTACTTGTCAATGGCTGCCAGTTAGTAACTGTGATTGTTTATTACAGTAAGTTACTTGTCAATGGCTGCCAGTTAGTAACTATGATTGTTTATTACATTAAGTTACTTGTCGATGGCTGCCAGTTAGTAACTGTGATTGTTCATTACAGTAAGTTACTTGTCGATGGCTGCCATTAAGTAACTGTGATTGTTTATTGCATTAAGTTACTTGTCAATGGCTGCCAGTTAGTAACTGTGATTGTTTATTGCATTAAGTTACTTGTCAATGGCTGCCAGTTAGTAACTGTGATTGTTTATTGCATTAAGTTACTTATGGCTGCCAGTTAGTAACTGTGATTGTTTATTACAGTAAGTTACTTGTCAATGGCTGCCAGTTAGTAACTATGATTGTTTATTACATTAAGTTACTTGTCGATGGCTGCCAGTTAGTAACTGTGATTGTTTATTACAGTAAGTTACTTGTCGATGGCTGCCAGTTAGTAACTGTGATTGTTTATTGCATTAAGTTACTTGTCAATGGCTGCCAGTTAGTAACTGTGATTGTTTATTGCATTAAGTTACTTGTCAATGGCTGCCAGTTAGTAACTGTGATTGTTTATTACAGTAAGTTACTTGTCATTGGCTGCCAGTTAGTAACTGTGATTGTTTATTACATTAAGTTATCTGTCAATGGTCGCCAGTTAGTAACTGCCTGCCCATTAAGTTACTTGTCTGCCAGTTAGTAACTGTGATTGTTTATTGCATTAAGTTACTTGTCGATGGCTGCCAGTTAGTAACTGTGATTGTTTATGGCATTAAGTTACTAGTGCCAGTTAGTAACTGTGATTGTTTATTGCATTAAGTTACTTGTCAATGGCTGCCAGTTAGTAACTGTGTTTTTTTACTGATAATGTGGATGATTTGGAAACAGCCCCTGCATTAAGAATATAATTATTAATGTGTTTTTTGTTTACTTTCTTTCTTAGGATGATTGGTTAAAAGTGAACCTAGAGCCGAATCCGAAATGAATCACAGATCACTTTTTCTGGTTTCGTATCTTTACGACTTAGAGTTTCTGACTGTAAAAATAATACCAATCGTCTTCTCTCTCTCATCACCTGTGTCTCGTCGTCTTTAATACGTTCACCTGCTCTGCTCGTCGTATTCTCTCTGTCGTCGCCTGTGTCTCGTTTTGGGTTCTGAATTTGCCAATTGGTTGACGTCCTCAGGACAACATAAAGGGAGCGAGGCGTATTCCCCATCATTGACCAAAATAGAAAATTTCCAGGGAAGAAGTGACGTTTAACCTGAGTTTGCCCAAAGAAGGATGGCTAGTCCGGCCAGGGTTCAAAAGGTGGACGAGAACACGAGAACACTTTTGAGTGCCAAGTGAAATCACCATCCAACGCCGGTGTCCCAGTTGCCGCGCCAGACAGACGGTGTTCGTTGAAAAGTCCGTGTTGCACCGGTGCGAGGGCTGCAGGCTGAAGCAGTCGTCGCTGGCCTTCGTCGCTTCCTTCTCGAGAAAGGCCATAGTCAGGACGGACAACGACGAAGACACCGTGGTCCTCATCAGCTCGGCGCTGTCCACATACTTGCGGGGGGCCGGCCTGGGCAGTCTGTTGAACGACGCGGAGGCAATCGAAGATCACCTTCTGCTGTCACCCGGCCTTGACCTGACCATCAACGCCGATGGGTTCCTTTTGTCTATGCAACGAGCTGTTGAGCCACCTGCCCCTTCGGAGGAGACTTAAAACAACTCCGATGAATTCCTTCAGGAGATGCTGGAACTTGCTGAGGTTGCAGAACCACCTGCCTCTTCAAACACAGCCAGTGGTACTTCCAGCACCTGAAGAGACGTTGAGTGAGGTACACTGTTTGTTCACAAGATTCCGTTAAGTTCGTTCGTGTTTGGCCAACGACTTTGCCACAAATGTCCGGTTTGAAATGCACGCATTTTAAATGCTTTATTTAGTAGGTATTTTTGTTGAAGTTTTGTTGAATGTTTCTGTTCGTGTTTCTTGCTGTTACGTTAAACGTTTTGCATGTCTGTATTGCAATAAAATTCAGATCTTAGTCGAACCTCTCTGCATGTCTTAATGTTTTATTGTTCGAGGAGTCTTCTCCGTTAACGGTACCTTGTCTTGTGTGTAAGAATCATTTTGAAGTGGAGATGTTTTGACTAGAGGGTGAGGCCTAATAAAGTTTCGTTTTTCTTTTAATACTGCTTTTCACCTGAAAGTCTGAACTACAGAAAATGGGTAAAATATGCCTTTCAAAATATTTTTTTCTTCAAAGACCTCCATTAATGTTTGTAATGCATGCGTGCCAGTATACTGTAAAATTATTCTTGAGGTTTAGTAAATACTACCCATGCAAAGTTAAATTTGACTTAAATAAGCTCTTCTGGCCACTTTCTTTATGAGGCGAGCTCGGACTGTGAGCTTTCGCTTTCACTTACAGCCACACCACCCTGAGCATGCCGCTCTAGTCTGATTTCGGAAACCAAGCAGGGTGGGGCCTGGTCAGTACTTGGATGGGAGACCGCCTGGGATCACCGGGTGCTGTAAGCTTTAATGTTTTAACCCTTCTGGCCGCTTTCTTTATGCGACGAGCTCGGGCTGTCAGATTTCGCTTACGGCCACACCACCCTGAGCACGCCCGCTATCGTCTCTGATCTCGGAAGCCAAGCAGGGTCGGGCCTGCTAAGTACTTGGATGGGAGACCGCCTGGGAATACCAGGTGCTGTAAGCTTTAATGTTTTATTCCATGGTGGCCTTTTGGCCGCTTTCTTAATGTGGCGAGCTCGGGCAGTCAGCTTTCGCTTACGGCCACACCACCCCGATCACTCCTTCTCTCGTCTGATCTCGGAAGCCAAGCAGGGTTGGGCCTGATCAGTACTTGGATGGGAGACCACCTGGGAATACCAGGTGCTGTAAGCTTTAATGTTTAAATGCATGGTGGCCGCTTTCTTTATGCACAGATCCCTGAGTGGCGCTATTGAGCAGGAAGTGTGAGTTGCAGGAAGCAGTGGGTGGGAGAGGTTCATCAGATTTTGTGTTTGTTTCATTTTATTTTGAGTTATCAAGTGTTTATTTTGAACGTTTTTTGAGGGGTTTTTCATTTTTCTTTTTTTAACAATAGCAGACAGACACTTGGCAAAGACAATGGATATGGCTGAAGGAACACGCACGGTAAATGAACCTGGAACTGCATTAAGACAACAAGATGGGAATACTTCGCAAAAGGAACAAAGAAACAACAACAACGTAAAACAGGATTATTTGAAAGAGGCGACGGTGACTGTGGATATATCAAACATATATATAGTGCCACAAATGCGAGGATAGAGGACATTTTGCAAGAGATGGCAATGCGGTTAAGTGCCCACAACTACACATTTTGGTTTGACGATGACAAGAGTCATGTGGGCGGGCAGGTGCATGAGTGAGACGACGTAGGAAAACAAGAAGAGAAAGACAAGACAAAGATGAGAGACGACGAAGCTCTGGGCGAGAATGACAACAGTGAACAGACAGATGAGCAAAACGTACAACATGAAACAGAGACTGAGATACAAAACGCTATGGAAGAGATGGCAGAGAACGAAATGGACGGATCGTCTTAAGGACAACGCACTGAAATACAGAGCGAGGAACCTAAAGGACAGACGGAGGAAGTAACCTGGTCACCGTTAGATCTTACTGTCAACCTAAAGAATGCTATGGATCGATATGAGGATTTTATCAGTGACGCAGAAGAAAAGACTGGAGAAATATGGAAATCAAGGAGAAGACGACGGCTAAAGGTAAAGCCATGCTTAGGAGTTAGGAAAAAAACGACCAACAAAGACTCACTTAATAATAGATTTGAACTGTTAAAAGACTTGGAGGACATGAGCTAAAGACATGGGTTTATGAGTGTTTTTATCTATTTATTTTTTATGGTTGGTCACTTGTAATGCCAGAGGACTCTCGAATTTTAACAAGTTTGAAAAAGTGAAAAATGTTTAAAATTAAGATTATAAGAAACACATTGGAGAGAAATGCATATATGTGAATTAAGGAAAAGATGGAATGGTGAGATTTGATATAATAATGAAGAGAAGAGGTTTGGCAGAGGAGTGGCCTTTTAAAAAGAGAAAATGCAAACATTGAATGCAAGGTTATTAATAAAGATGATGTTGGGAAATGTTTAGCAATGGTAATGGAATACGAAGATAAAAAAATTGTAGTGATAAATGTACATGCGCCTACAGATGAGAAGGAAAAGAGAGAATATTTTTAAGGTTTTAGGTCAGTTTTAAATAAGCATAAGGATGTCTTGCTGATGGGTGATTTTAAGGGTACAGTTTGTAGAAATCGCCACTAGAGGGCGCACAATCAAAACAACCGCGTAGCTTGATGACGCTGTAACTCCACCGCTGATGGTACCGCTGACACATCAAGCAGTAGGGGACCAGAAATCATGTTAGCAGAAGAGGTTAAGTTATAGTTTTATAAATGTTGCGTTTGATGAAATTTATTCATTATTTCATGAATTAGACCCGAGTAATGTAAGGTTTAAACTAAATTGTTAGTCATAGATGTTACAGTAACTGTCCAATTCAATGGTGTGATTACACTGCGCAGTTTTTAGTGTTCAAATCAATCATAGTAAAAGTTATATTTTGTATAATGCTAGATGAGTCGACAGTACAAACTACTTCCGCATCTGTCTACGACTGTCACGCGGTTGCTACATCAGTAACGGTGGTAACAAAAAAAAAGAACATTATGTCTTCGCTTCCAAAGGCGCTGAGGTTCTGTGGTCAAGTTCAAGCTTCTTCTGTCTAAAAGGGATTTTTAGACCACAGTACGCGTGGACTATACCGGCCGCAGAGGACCCACTGAATCAGCCGCTGAGGATTCGCTCACCGTGTCTGCGGTGTTTGTACTAGTCGCGAGAGATCAGGATGTCGTTGATTAACTCCAGGTCAGTTTCAAACAAGACCGTTATCATCAATGACTTTTTACATCATGTTTCCAGGATTTTTTGTTTGTCATGGAAACTTGGCTTACCCCAGGGGACTTGAGCCCGTTTTCTGAACTGCTACCATCTGAGTGCAACTTTTTAAACGCTCCTCGCTCTGTGGGTCAAGGTGGTGGACTGGCTTCTATTTTTAAACAGAACTATTCTTGCCGTATGAAAGCGACAGATGTCTATGCCAGTTTTGGAACTGGATAGATGGCGATTTCAGTCATTTATCGTCCACCTAAACTTAAAGGATTTTATGAATGAGTTTTCAGACTTTTTAGGGGGAATTATCCCAAACTTTGATAGACTTTAAATCTTGGGGATTTTAACAGACGTGTATTGTCCATCTAATCTTTTAGCCAGGGAATTTAAGCTTATTGACACAGCTTGTAAATGTTTCTTTTAATATGCATGGTCATACCCTTGATTTGGTGCTTTCTCATGGTTTGTCAGTACGTGATCTTGCAATAGACGACTACGCTATCTCAGACCACAAGCCTATTACATTCAGAGTGCCCATAAATGACAACATATCTAGACCTACCAAGGTAGCTGGTCGGTATTCCAATCATTCGACTTAGTGTGTGATGATTGGAGTGGTGCTGATTATCTTAATCATTTTAATATTATCTCTGCTTTTTTAGGAGCCAGAGTGTTTAAAATATTAGCAAAGTACCACAAACCAAAGGCTGAGCCGTGGCTCAATACTCGTGCTCTGCAACGGGAATGCAGAAAGGTCGAAAGAAAGTGGAAAAAAGATAAGCTGCCAGTTTCTTATGAAATATTAAGAGACATTCTGATACAATATCAGAAAATGTTGAAAACAATGAAGATTAAGTACTTTTCAGATTTAGTGAAAAAAAGTGCTCTAGAATTGTGAAAGATTTTTTTCAATCATTAATGCAGGTATCAATCCTACAGTGGATCTTTTCCCTATAGAGTCCATGGGGATGTGTGGCAAACTTCTCTTTTGTGGACAAGATAAGGGATATTAGGCTAGATATTCCCTCTGTCCCTCCACTTGTTACTAGCATCTTGTGTCAGTTTAAGCCGGTAACTATGCCTGCTCCACAAGATACTGTAAGTCAGCTTAAACCCTCTGGATCTTCCTATGACAGTCTTCCTCCTTCCTTCCTTAACATTTTTGAGGTAATTGGGCCTACTCTACTTAAGATTAATAATAGTTGACTTGAAATGGCCATTGTACATCCACTTCTTGAAAAGCCTCATTTAGATCCAACAGTTCTGATTAATTTAAGACCAGTCTCAAATCTCTCTTTTATGTCTCAAATTTTAGAGTAAATAGTGGTTTCATCAACTACAGACTTTTGAAGTGTTCCAATCGGGTTTTAGGAAAAAGCATTCCACTGAAACAGCTTTGGTTAAAGTTCAGAATTATATTTTACCGACTCTTGATGCTGCCAAATCTGCTGTGTTAGTACTATTAGATCTGCAGGCGGCATTTTAAACAATTGACCACTCAGTTTTGTTTTCACGCTTGGAGCATTGGGTGGGCATTAAGGGCAGTGCTCTTAAATGGTTTCAATCCTACTGAAACAACAGAAGGTTCTCTGTTAGTGTGGGTGAATTTATTTCAGATGCAGCTCCCCTAACGAGCGGCGTCCCTCAAGGCTCTATTCTTGCTCCAATGTTATTCTCTTTGTAAATGCTTCCCCTGGGGTCGATTTTTAGGAAACAAGGCATCTCCTTCCATTGTTATGTAGATGATACCCAAATGTATCTGCCCCTGGAATCTAATAATAAGCGTTTGGATGCCCTGTGGGCTCATATAACTGATGTTAAAGCCTGGATGTCCCTAAACTATCTAGACCTTAATGAAGGCAAAACTGAGATTATTGTTTTCGATTCATTAGATGTCGCTGGGTTCCCCTGACTTAAACCTTGGCCATCTGTCTCCCAGTGTGAAACCAGTAGTTTTTGCATTCGCCAGTTCCATCAGCTTACTTTAACAAATTCACGTGTATTGCACTGCCCAAAGGGAAGCTTATACGGCGACATTGTTAACACAATGACGCTTATCAACCTCATGGGGGAACCTGTGAGCAAATGTTCTAAAGTGTCGCTTTAAGTTGTGTGTGTTTTAATGCAAGAAAACTGCTGCACTTTAAGATTTAAGAGAAAAAACATCGTTATACCACAGCAGGGACGTGCACGGACATTTTGAGGGGAGGGGCTAAAATGGAAAAAGGGCACTTCTCATATTCGTTTTCTTTTATTACTTTTAACCTGTCGGCACAAACAATCTTAAAAACAAAGGGTGGAGATGAAATACTGAATAATAGTTATAATAATAATTATAAGAAAAGGGAAAAAATGAATAAGAAAGAGGCAAAATAAAGGATGGAGTTCTGCTATAGTTGTGTAGTTAAAGGAGTCATCGGATAAAAATCCAAACTTTTCTGTGTGTTTAAGTGCTATAATCGGGTCCCCGGTGCATCTAGCAGCCCAGAAAACGTGAAAAACAAGATCCCAGTAAGTTTGTTTTGATGAGCCTTTCCCTGCAAGCATGTGAGAAATCAAGCTGTTCAGATTTTGCTCCTGTTGTGATGTAGACGCAGGATTTTATTATAATATTACAGCTTCTTAATCTACACAATTCCACCCACCGCGCTCCGCCATGGCTAAAGTTCGTGAACAACATGCAATGTGGTCGCTGCACAGAGTCCTAACCTGGGAAGAGGGAGGAGTGGATTTATTACATTTTTAGTGGAAATCCCCCAGAAACCATAAGTAAAAACCTGCTTGTCTGCGAGAATCACTTCAAGCCGGAGTGCTTTTTCAACCTGGAACAGTACGAGCAGGATTAGCTTCAAAGTTGTTCCTCAAGAGAGATCGAGACCGACTGAATGAGACAAAACTCCCGATGCAAGTAATATTTATCAACAGTCTGAATTGACGTACATGTATCGTATATATAGGAGGATAACTTTAGCATATGTCAGTCACAGGCTAAATAGAACATTCAAAGCCAAACATCTGTCACAGTTTACTAGTGATGCTTTCACGTTGTGTGTGTGACGTTATAACTTGTCAACGACAAGCACTGAAATCCACTTTATCCGCTGAGATCTGCAGGTGCGCATGCGTGGATTTTAGACAAGCATACACGCACAACTTGAGCGCCGTTTGCTGTGACTGATTTTTTAGTCTCTGGACGAATGACTTGAGACATTTAACACGAAACTAACCGCAGAGGAGTTCAGGAAACCCAATTCATCTAAACCATTGCCATGGCAGGACTACACGTGTTGTGTTGACACGCCGGACAGAAGGGGGGTGGGGTGCGCTGTAACTCATCATTTAAAGAGACATGCACCTAAACAGATGCCGTGAGCAGAGCTGTTTCTGACGAGGCAAAAAGGGTTTTGTTTTCACAGCCATTGAGTGTTTTTAAGATAAATATGTTCCACACATTTCATGAAGACTTGATTTGTTGAGTTCTGCATTTTCACTCCTGACACTGAAAATATCCATGACTGGTCTGGTTTCAGTGGTTAATCCAGCACTTCTGATAATAGTTGAAAGACAGAATTCAAATAGGTATACATTTAATGGCACTTCCACAACAAATGTCCTAATGATGCTGGGGATACACCACATCTATCACATGATGGGTCAGAAAACATCTTCCAGAGCTTTAGTTTAGATAAATGAAGTCTGTGGACTTTAAATTGTATTGATCCATGTCTGATGCACAGAGAGGAGGAATGAACCTGTTCTTGTGACCCCTCCCATTGCCATCAGGTTTATTTCAAGATCTTCTTGCCATGCCGCTCTTATGCTCTAGTGAGACATTACACTCAAACTGTGATAGTTTATGACATATCATGGATATTCCTCTAATACATGGACTCTTTAAAAACAGTGAATCCATTTGTGAATTTGTTGGCTCTTTAGGGAAGGATGAGGAATTCTTTTGAATAAAGCTGCGAGCTTTAAAACATGTGAACCAGGCAGAGTAAACTTCTGCTGTAACTGTTGAAGTGTTGGATGATGAGACGGGACCCATCACACCTTCTGCTTTAGTTCTCTGTAAGTATATCTTCTTAAGTTTCTTTATTCCAGATCAACAGAGTGACCATTTTACCCACATTTTTTAAAAAGGACTTTGTAATATATATTGGGATACACTGAAATAGGAAAATATACCTGGGTAGATACTCATATTGGTAAACTTAAATATGGTAAAATTTGCAACTCTCATTGCTGCGCCAGATGTTTTGCTGTGACATCACTGAAACACCAATTTGCCACAGTTCAGTTTCTAAAGTTGTTTGTGTTCTGAGACAGAGGAAGCTCTTATAAACTCTGGTTGAATAATGAGCTCTCAGAAGAACCAGACATGTGCTGTGAGGAGCCCTTATAAAGCTTCAATCTAATAGTGTTTGTATGACACACAGCTGCTCTCCAATGTCCAATCTAATGAGTAAACTGATGTGTGATGTCATCAGTTCTTCCTTCACCAATGAGAACACATCGGGTCTGATGATGATGATGAGCAGCAGCTGTACACATTCAAAAGCTCTTGTACTTCAGCACTTAAATACACGGACTTAACACTTATATTCCTAATCTCTTTGACGTGTCTCAGGAATAAACTAAATCCTATGGAAAAAAACATTTTGTTAATGTAAAGATACAGTACAGATGTTGGACTGAATGATATCCCCAAATCTTTTTCCCATAGTGGTGTTAAAGAATCATGCACTGAAGATCTTCTAATTCCGATCAATTTAAACAAACTTTATACTGTTTCAAAAGAGAGTAAGATATGTTGGATTTGAAGATATTTAAAAAAAAATCTTGAGAAGAAATATTCAATTCTGTTCTTATTTGCTCAAATGATTTTAAAGATGCAGAAATCATCAAGCCTGAGAAGTCTGATAGACCTTTAGAGCTCCACTCCAACAAGCCAATGCTCCTAATCTCAATTGGAAAATCAGGATTTAAGGCCAAAGGAGATCGAACAGAGATAGTTTGAGAAATATTTCAATGTTTTCACATCTTCCAAACCAGTAATGTATTATAAACTATCACATTGTCACTGAGAAAATGTATCCAATCAATATTATTGATAAAACAGACTCTAATCTTCTAGGGTAGCAAAATATAATAAAATCAATCCACAAAGCATCCTGTCTATTCGAAAACCAACTCGTCATAAATTTAACTTGAGCTGACCAGTAATAAAAACAGAAAATTGGGCAATGAAAGACCCCTTCGATCCTTTAGTTTATAAAGAGCAACTCTCTGGTAGTGATGGCCGGTTCGCGAACGAATCGTTCTTTTGAACCGGTTCTTTATAGTGAGCCGGTCGAACCGGTTCACCAAATCGACCTGAATCATTCAAAGCGGTTCGCGCCTCCAGAAAGCACTTATCCACATATTTCCTCAGTTACCCACGCATGCTCCCCCTAGAGCGGTTCTCGTTAAGGATTCAAGAATCGGTTGCAACAGTTTTTGGATCACCAGTACATTCATTGAACCAAGAGCTGGTTCACTGTCTTTTGGACACGTTCGAGATGTGAACCAGGCCGGTTCAACTGATGAGCTCAGCTGATGCACGTGCGTGTTTGTTTTTATGAAAAATATTTGTGAAACAGTCTGTTATAAAGTAAAACATAAGATGTGTTTGGCTCAGCTACATAGATTAGCTTTTGAAATAACTCAAATACATTTTTTTTATATAAATGTAGGCCTATTTGGGTGTTTTAAAAGACTGTGTTTATCAGGACTCTGTTGGTTATATATTTTTTATTTATTATAGGCTACATGTATTCTGTAAAAGACAAATGTTATTGTCCAATCAAAAAACTGCAAAAAAGATTTAAAAAGTGACGATGATATAGTAGGCAACTTGACCTTCAGGTTAGCATTCAAAAAAAACAATCTGCCTAACTTTGTTAGGACTCAGTCTGTTTCGTTTTTCTGAAATGATCTGGCCTGTTTTTGAAAACACTCTCTCTGAGGGCACAGATGTAGCTACTATGCACAGTCTCCTTTTCACTATAGCAATTAACCCTTCATATACTGCTTTCCACCAGGCCAGTGGGTCTTCTGCTCTTGGAATCAGTGTTTCTGCAAGATACCCTCTCATTTCTGCCACTGCAGTAGATGTTGAGTTTGTGATGCTGACTGCCAAAATCTTTTTAGCATGTAATAGGTGGAGTTCCACCTTATTACATCCTGCTTGAGCCTCAGCTCTTCAAGGCCCATTTGTTTTTGTGTTGCCTATAATCTTTCAGTTGCAACAGTGCTTCTGTGGAAATATTCAACCACATGTTTCACTTTTGCCACTGTTCAGTTTTCCGAATAGCTGCTTTTACATTGCTTGCATTGTCAGTGACACAAGCAGCAACTTTGTTTGTGGTTCCCCACTCATCACAAATCTTTTTTAGCTCACATGCCAGGTTGTCAGCAGTATGTCTGTCTGTGAATGAGAAGCAGTCTAGAAGAAATGATGAAAGTGAAAAATCTTCATCAATAAAAGGACAAGTGACTGCCATAAAACTTGTTGTTGTTCTGGATGTCCAGCAATCTGTGTCCAGACAAAGGGCCGAAGCTTTGCTGACTTTCACTAGCACCTCTTCTTTAATTTTGCTGTAGAGTTGTGGCAGCAGAGTGTTTGAAATTGTCTTTCTGTTCGGTAAAATTTATGATGGATCAAGTGCCTTCAAGAGTCTTTTAAATCCCACATCATCAACAACTGAAAAAGGTTGCCAGTCTAGGGAAATCGTTTTAACCAAGTCCTCATCCACTTTGCTTTGTCTGATAGGGCCAATAGGTGTTCGCACAAAGCTTGTAAGACGGCTTTGTCTTGCTGTTTGTGCACTGGTGCCAGTTCCAGATGTTGATGGAGTAGAAGTAAGAGAGAGAGCAGCTGTACTACCTGTGGCTGGTGTAGCTTCTGCAGAAACTTCTTGTCTCACATGTTCGAGCATGCAGTTGGATGCTTTTTTTGCAGATGTCTCCGAAAATTTGACGTTGATCCTCCATGGCCTGACAAAATGACATTACAAAGCTTACATTTTGCTTTTTGAGGTCCAGTTTCATCAAAATGAAGCCAGACATTGCTTCTTTTTCTGGAGCTCATCTTGTAGCTGCTCTTTTTACCTCAGCTGTCTGTCTTTGTTGTGACCTTTGGGATGAGAGGTGTTGTAACCCCCCAGGAGGTGTTATAGCTGTACAGGGGGGGGGTGGAGGTGGGTTTGAAACAAAAGGGGAGAGGAATAAGTTTGCCTAGAGTTTGCTTTATATTCCTTTTAACGTTTATACTTAAACATATTTTAAGAATAAAATGTAATAATAAGAAAAAAAACAAGTGTGTACAAAAATGTTTATTGTGCTTTTTCAAATACACCAAAATAGAATTACATACAAAACATATACTATACATATAAGAAACTACATTTGCAGCATAAAAACATTAACAGGGAACAGACTTTATAATTGTCAGAATTATTTGTATTTTATTTGTTAACGTGGCTTAAAATGCATTAATGTTGTGCATTTTTGCTTTATAATTACTTTAAAGATTGAAAACAATTCCTAGGCTATCAGTTTGTAAAACTAAACTACACATTCATTTGTTTCATGTTGAATCCATGGTATTTTCATGAACATATCTTATTTCATTTTTAAACAAGATGATACAAATCTAAACGTTATCATGCACGGGAACGAAACAAGCGGATTGAATCGTTCTCGCAGAGAATCTTGAGTCACAAAATCGAATCGGTTGCATTGCATTGGCTTTCCGGTCATCAACCGAGAGCTGTGTCTTTCGGACACGTCCGATTTGTGGATAATATAAATGTGAACCGGTTGATCAGTGCTAGTGAGTTGATAAACTGCGGCTGCGCATGCGTGCGTGTGAAAACTAGCAGGCTTCTCTCACTCTGAAGTTAAAAAAATTCTTGGAATTTAGAAAAACCAATGTATGAACACTAAGCACGGGTGACGATGACGAGCGGGGCAATCTGACAAAACTTAAGTTTATTTAATAACAAATAAATAACAGATTATTCACTTTATAACGTTCGCTTGCATATTACTGCCTTTGTCTGTACCTGTGTGCATTATTTGCCAAACTTAAATGCGATAAACTTATCAGATCATGATGATGTTTTAAGTGATGATAATTAATGACTTAAAGTGTCTTCATTAAATGTTCAGCCAAGTGTATTTTCATCCCGACCGAACGTCGTTACGTCATAACAGTACGTCATTACGTTCTGGCGTAAATGAACCGATGAACCGGTTTTTTGAACTGGTTCATTGAAACGAACTGTCCGAAAGAACCGGTTCGCGGAAAAGAGCAGGACTTCCCATCACTTAATCCTTGGTGCTACATAATCTATATGGTGATAGGAGATCTCGCCGTGTCAAATCCGCATTTAAATACAAAGTTGGCGATGTAGTTTCAATTTCTAAAGTTAGAGGGCCATTTACCAAAGGTTATGAGGAAAACTACACGCAAGAGTTTTTCACCATAACCACATGTATCCCGCGAGACCCTCCTGTCTACAGATTGAGCGATTACGACGGAGATGTTATCGAGGGTGTTTTTTATGAAAAATACAAAAAATTATTGTAGGTAAAAACAAGGCATTTAAAGTTGAAAAGATTTTAGACAAGAAGAAAGGTAACAAAACATTATTGCTGGTACAATGGCTTTGATCATGGATTGATCAAAAAGAATTGGGGGATGTATAGATGCCATAAAACAAAATTACCTGTCTACAATGTATACATTTGTGTAAAACCTGCCATGGCTGAGGTTGGATTTTATTAGAGTTGAGCCGGATACTCGGCTGAAACGAGTATCCGGTACGGATAAAGCACTTTTGCCGAGTACGAGTATCATACGAGTCAATATCTGTGCTCGGATAAAAATCCTCATTGGGTAGCTGACTGTGTCTGCGTTCTGTGATAGGCTAGTCACAGCGCCCCTCCCCTACACACATACAGATGTATTGTGTTGCTGACTGTGTCCCGCTCTGCTCACTCACACACAGAACACCAATCGCGCTACTCGCATATAGTTGGACGCTTAAACATTTTGAGTTTACTCGCTTCATTCGCGCCGCCTCATTCGCGCCGCAAGTAGGTCTATCGCGTCTTTGCATTGACTTAACATGTAAATCACTCGCGCTTGACACGCCATT